>JAGYYJ010001514.1:0-86786 GCA_019671005.1 Hibiscus mutabilis | reverse complement strand
AAGAAAGGTTATAAAAGTCATTTCCAAGTGTTGGAAATATTTTTAGTTCGATTCAAGATGAATCCTATAGTTTATTTATGTGTAAAGGATTATTTATCTGTATATTGGATCGAATGGAAATTTTGGAGACTGATCCAAAAGCTATGGAAAAGTCATAAAATATTATTTTAAGAATATTTTATTATGGTTGGTTGAATTTTAACTAGATTTAGTTAGATTGTAATAGAATGGCAATTTGGAAACAAACTAGTAAATATAGACTAGTTGGAGGGCAAATTGGTCATTTGGCCCCAATGGCAATTTTCAAATATTTAAAAACTTATAAGGGCAATTTTGGAAAGAGAAAATGGAAGATTAAATCTTGGCCCTTGATTGATGATAAAATCAATCTCAACCATTGGATAAAAAGGGTAAAATTGTAATTTCACTATTAAATAAATTTAATATTCATTTAATAGATATATGTGTAAAATAATGGTGAAAATGTGAAGATTTTGTTTATCTTTTCCAGCAAGAAACGTGAGGGCTAGGGAAAGAAAGAAAGAAAAAATTCCAAGCTCGATTCAAGCCCCAAAACTCGTTTTCAGGTAATCTCTTCAACTACAAAGTTGTTATACTCTTCAAACTCTATATTTTGATATCAATAATTCATGGAATACATGCTTGATTGATGAGAAATTATATGAGAAAGAAATTAGGGTTTATGGATCAAATTGGGGCTTTTGAGATTTTATGATTCCATGATTGAATTCAAGTTGAAATCAAGCTAGTATGATGTTAAAATCATGATATTGAGTTGGGATTTAAGTTTTACATGTTTTGATTGTTATGAAGATGATTAGGGTTTATGGATTCAAGTTTAATTTAGGGTTTGTGATGTTGAAATAATGATATAGTAAGCTTGAATTGTTGTTTGGAAGCAAAACCCTAAGTTAAATTGTGTAGGGGCCATTTCGGCAACTTGAAAAGTTGAAGACCAAATCTGAATTTTTAGAATTTGGAGTGTATTTGTGTTATTAATGATGTTAGAGATAAGAAAATGAAGTTAGAATGCCAAATTGATGTTGAATTGAATTAGTGACCATTTTGACAATTTGTCAAAGTTAAGTGACAAAATCTAAATTGAAGTTTTGTGTGGGGGTTAAATCTGTTTTTTAGTTGTAATGATGGAATTAAGGTAGTAATGTTGAATTGAGGACTAAATTGCAAAGTTAAGAAGCATGAATCCTTATCTTTGCATTTTAGTGACTATTTCGGTAAATAAGGAAAATTAGGGAGAATTATTGTGAATAATTATTTGGTGAAGAATGTGATGAGTTTGTGGTTTAAAGCTAGTGATTGGACTAAATTAAAAAGTAGAGAAGTAAGGAGAAGTTAGTATAAAAGTTGAAGTTGTTTATGGAAGTTGTGTAGAAAAACTAGTTTATGGCAGTAACTTTGAAAATTCACCATAAATTCTACAAAAATGTCTAGAAAGTGAATTTTATACTGATGTAAAGATTTGTTCGTCTAGTTTCGTTTCCAACAAACGGAAACTGATTTCGAGTTCCGAGTAAAAAGATATGAATTTTTAAGTGGTGAAAGGTCAGAAAACAGTATTGCAGGCTGTTCCGAAATTCAATATTGGAAATTGACTTTGAAAATTCGTCATAAATCGTACAAGTTGAATTTGGGCTATTAATTTATGTGGTTGAAAATCTTATTGAATCTAGTTTCTTTCAAAACAAACGGAATCGAATTCCGAGTTGTAGATGATTTTATAGAAATATTTCTTGGGAGGTACTGCAAACTACCAGAAAATGAGAATTGATACACTTTGTATCTAAGGTTGATTAGTAAGCTTGAAAAGGGTTAATGGAAGTTCAAATTCGTCACTAAGGATCATAATGAGTTTTTGAACAATACATGGAAGAAAGGAAAACGTTTGGAAATTTTTATATTCGAATGATTATATTGGACAATATGTCTAAGATATTGTTTGATTGGGATCTAACAAATATTTTACTTATTTGAATTATGAAGTTAAGTTTGAATCAAGGGAGGTTCGAGGTACGATGAAGGAAAGAATCAAAGAGGACTTAGTGAGGCATACTAATAAATGGCTCAGGTGAGTGCAATGCATACATAACATTATACATCGATGTTTCATACATCACCGGTAGAACTTGCGATGAGTCTACCTGGTTTATATATTGTCATAATAATTATGTCATTGATCATATATTTGACATATTTTAAATATGTAAAAGGTTGAAAATAAATGCATTGATCACTAGTTATTGATGATGGTATAATATGAATGTTATTTTGGTTATGAACTGTTAAATGTTGATATATATTGATATATGTTGTCATTGATGACTAAATGATGAAATAAAGCCCAATGTATGATATAGAGGTTCAAAGGTATAGTTGGCTAGCCATAGAGTCGTAAACAACTGTATAAATATTCTAAGCACTTCGGTGATATATTCATAAATACTCATTGAGGGTATACTGATGCAAGGTTTGAGTATGCGGAAACACTTAGGGTGTTAAGCACTACGGTGCAATTTTATTAATACTCAATGAGGGTATACTCATGCAAGGTTTGGGTATACGGAAGCACTCAAGGTGCTAAGCACTGCGGTGCAAATAATATACATACTCAAGAAAGGTTGGGTATGGGGGGATGACTTGTGTACATAGAATCTCTTAATTCGATACCTTGAGCTAAATAAATTGAAAAGAATAAAAAAAGAAACAGGAATATAAGCTTGAAAGCTTGCATATAGAAATAGAAAAAAGGTATTGGTAAGCATTGAAAGCTTACGGATGGAAATGGCAACGATATTGGTAAGATCTAATCTTATCACTTTGATATACATATTTATTTATGTTAACGCGCATGTAATAGTAAGGTGATCATATGCATTGTTAATCATTAATATTGATATTATGACTATTGCACTTGAATTTGAATTATTGCCTCACTAAGTAAATACTTAACGTGTAACTATTTTACACGTAGGAAAGAAGAAATGGTTGGAGTAAGGAGCATATACGGACATCATCAATTAATAACATGTACATCAGTATCAGTAAGATATCTTTTGATACTGTTTGATATTTACTAGTTGCCATGTAATTAAAAGGGTATGTCTGCTATGATAGAATTTGTATTTTATTTGGTATCTGGATGAATTTTAAATCAGGCAGTTTTTAGGTAGTTTTATTAATTATATCAAGACAAATTAAATTGATAAGTTGCTGCCTGAAAATAAACCCAACTTAAAGATGAAAATATTATTTTTAAACTTTACGCGAATAACTAGATTTGTAAATAAAAACTAAATATATTGTAATATTTTTAAAGAAACAAAATTTTACCGAATTACAAATGTAGAGGGTTTTACGAATGTTTTGTGATACCTCTAGCTCGTATTCAGTGTTGGATACGGGAAAAAGGGTGTTACATTTATTGGTATCAGAGCTACAGGTTTACCCGATTCTCGGCCTAAATGGAAATGGTTTTATGTTAAAAAGAGTATACATGCCACTAGGATATCAATATTACTGATATGATGTTTTTATGATTCGATTGATGTCGCTCCTTACTAATGTAAATTGGAACGAATTATAAGAAATATTTGAGCCAAGAAAGCGTGATGAACTGGTAAATTGGAAGCTTTGGAAGGAATCAAGAGTAGTAACAATAAGGTTAATAATAACCCTTCGGATAAATTGGAACAAAAAAGGGGCACTGGTACAACAAGAAGTGCATGTGCCGGATTAAGGAACTGAAAAGTTTAGAAACACCTGAATTGAAAGGAAAATCAGATTAAGGTCCAGTGATTGTTGATTTATAACTGAATAATCTATGGATTACACTGGACGGATACCGAGAAATTGGATGAGCTGTTTTGTTGCTCCGAGATTTAAGCTAGATTAGAAAACCATCTGAATTTGCTTCATAGCCAGGATTGCACATATCAGTCCAAGTTTATAACATCAGGACTGATAAAGATTGGGATGATTCGAAAATCATAGAAGGTACATCTCATCTTTTTGGATAAACTTGTATTGATGTTGATGGGTCCTAGCTTTACACATTCGTATATAAGTACAAAGTTGAGTGGTGAACGAGATATCCTTTTAGAACCCATTTCAAGTAATATAGCAGTCACGAATTTTTTGGGTTATAATGTAAGGGCGAGCTGAACATGTGTAATTGGTCGATAAAAACATAAGAAATAGTGTTCCCGATAAATTTAATGGAATTATCTTTTGAGGAGTCTAAGATGATTGTGGGCATGAATTTGTTACCTTCCTATCAGGTTATGATGAGTTGTCGTATAAAGTGATTAATATTGAAAAAAATGGAAGGCACAAAAATAGTAGTAGTTGACAAAAGGGTAAATCCCTTTTCTAATATAATTTCAGTTTTTTTATTAAGGAAATTGTTGTTATAAGGTTGTTAAATTTTCTTAGCAAATGTAGTGGATACTCGGACTGTTGAAGTTAAATTGGAAAATAACTCGACTGTCCAAAAATATCCGGATGTATTCCTAGATAGGTTACTCGAAATTACCTCTAGATTGAGAGGTGAAATTCAAAATAAAGATGTTACCAGGCATTGTGCCTAAATTAATAGCCCCGTATAAAATAGCTTCGACCGAACTTCGAGATTTAAAGGTACGAATTGCAAGAAATGTTAGGTCGATGTTTTATAAAGCCAAGTGTGTCATATTGGGGCCACACCAGTGTTAATTGTGAAAGAGAAAGATTAATTTCCATTAGCTCGAGAAGGTAATAATAAAGAATAAATATCTTCTTCCGAAGACTGATGATTTTTTGATTAGTTAAAAAAATCAAGGAAGAAGAAATTCTAAAGACAACTTTTCGGACTCGGTATGAATACTATGAGTTCGTGATGATACCTACGACATTTATAAGCCTAATTCTAATTTTGCTTGGACCAATTTTTGGTAGAGTTCATTGAGTATATTTTGGTCTATTCAAAGGAAAAAGGAAGAATAAGATGCCCATTTTGCATTGTTCTTCAGACCTTTCGAGAAAAGAAGCTATATGCTAAATTGTTAAAGTATGAGATTGGTTGTCAAAAGTTGTTTTATTAGTTATGTGGATTGGGCAATGGGAATAAGAATAGACCTCAAGAAAGTACAAAATATAGTTGAATGGAAACCTCTGAAAAATGTTTTAGAGGTTCAAAATTTCTTGATGATTGTCTCCTCATTGACCAAGCTATTGAGGAAAGAAATGTCGTTCAGTTGAACAAATCAACGCTAAGAAATCTTTGAGACATTAAAGGAGATCTTAATAGAAGCCACGGTACCAATACAACCAGAATCGGGTAAAGATTATGTGGTGTATAGCGATGCTTCTTATAACAGTTTGGGATGCGTACTTATGCAAGAAGGAAAAGTAATGGTCTATGCTTGAGACAACTTAAGATATATGAGAGGAATTATCATACGTAGAATTTGGAGCTAGCAATGGTTGTATTTGCTTTAAAAGATATAGCATCATTATTTATACAGTGAACGATGCTATATTTATATAGGTTATAAAAGTTTAACATATATGCTTACTAAAGAAGAGTTAAACTTGACGTAAAAAAGTTGGATTGAGCTTTTTAAGAATTATGATATGGTCATTGACTATCATCCAGAAAAAAGCTAATGTGATAGCTGAAGCTCTTAGTCGAAAGACAATTGTTGCCTTAAGAGCTATGGATGCAAGATTGACATTAAAAGAATATAGTGTTTTGATTGTCAAGTTAAGAATAAAATTTACCATATTGAATTAAATAAGATATCTTTAAAGAAAGGATAAGAAATGTTGTCAAGGTGCAAACAAGTGAAAAATAGTGAAACTGAAAACTTGGAAGTTAGGTTTGATAGATATTTGTATTATCAAGGAATAATTTCTATCTCAATGATAGAAACTATATGTTGACCCTTAAAGAAAAGATATTTAATATGAAGTTAAGGATAAAGTATTCCTTAAAAATTTCACCTTGGAAGAATGTGTTATGGTTTGGACAAAAAGAAAGTTAAGTTCAAAATTTATTGGGCTATAAGAAATTGTGAAATGAGTTAGTCTGTTAGTTAAGCTTAATAGTTAGCTTTATCTTTGGAAATGAAGGAGATTCATAATGTATCGATGCTCTAGAAATATTGATTAGACCTATCACTTGTTGTTACTCCAGAGAAAATAGAGATTCAGTCAGATTTAAGCTATGAAAAAGAATTGGTAAAGATCCTAGCACAAGGAGTCAAAGAACTAAGAAAATAATACAATCCCATTTGTCAAAGTTCTTTGACAAAAATCACAAGGTTAAAGAAACAATTTGAGAGAAATAAGAAGAAAATATAAGAAAATAGTTTTCTCACCTTTTGAATCACGTGCGTGTTGAAAATTCGAGGACAAATTTTCTTAAGGGGAAGAGAATTGTAATACCCCAAAATTTACTAAGTTGATTAAGGGTCATTTAGTACTAATATAATAGCTTAAAAGCTAACTTAGTGACTAAAATGACAAAAATACGAAAGTTGGGATTTCTTTAATTAAGGGTTTTGGAAAGGAAATTTCTAAGGTTTAAAGGTCTCATGTGATAGATAGTGAATTGAATAATGTATTCTTAAATTATGGTTGAATTCCAAGGAAATTGGAATGAGAATTGAAGTTTAAAAAGGTAGTGACCAAAATGTAAATTTTGGAAATTTTATGGCTAAAGTATAAACTTTGGAAAAGTTTAGGGACTAAAGTTGTAATTTCCCAAAAGTTAAGGATTTTAATTTCATAAATAAACAGATCACCTAAGGGTGTGAATCGAATGCGAAATTATTGGTTCGATTTGATACTTCGATTATTGGGAAAATCGCAGTTAAAGTTTAAGTGGAATTCGGATACCCGGACTGAACTGGAAAATTTTGAAAATTTTCCATATGATAGAGAAAGGTTATAAAAGTCATTTCCAAGTGTTGGAAATATTTTTAGTTTGATTCAAGATGAATCCTATAGTTTATTTCTGTGTAAAGGATTATTTATCGGTATATTGGATCGAATGGAAATTTTGGAGACTGATCCAAAAGCTATGGGAAAGTCATAAAATATTATTTTAAGAATATTTTATTATGGTTGGTTGAATTTTAACTAGATTTAGTTAGATTGTAATGGAATGACAATTTGGAAACAAACTAGTAAATAAAGACTAGTTGGAGGGCAAATTGGTCATTTGGCCCCAATGGCAATTTTAAAATATTTAAAAAGTTATAAGGGCAATTTTGGAAATATAAAATGGAAGATTAAATCTTGGCCCTTGATTGATGATAAAATCAATCTCAACCATTGGATAAAAAGGGAAAAATTGTAATTTCACTATTAAATGAATTTAATATTCATTTAATAGATATATGTGTAAAATAATGGTGAAAAGATGAAGATTGTGTTCATCTTTTCCAGCAACAAACGAGACGGCTAGGGAAAGAAAGAGAAAATTTTTCCAAGCTCGATTCAAGCCCCGAAACTCGGTTTTCAGGTAATCTCTTCAACTACAAAGTTGTTCTACTCTTCAAACTCTATCTTTTGATATCAATAATTCATGGAATCCATGCTTGATTGATGAGAATTTACATGAGAAAGAAATTAGGGTTTATGGATCAAATTGGGGCTTTTGAGATTTTATGATTCCATGATTGAATTCAAGTTGAAATCAAGCTAGTATGATGTTAAAATCATGATATTGAGTTGGGATTTAAGTTTTACATGTTTTGATTATTATGAAGATGATTAGGGTTTATGGATTCAAGTTTAATTTAGGGTTTGTGATGTTGAAATAATGATCTAGTAAGCTTGAATTGTTGTTTGGAAGCAAAACCCTAAGTTAAATTGTGTAGGGGCCATTTCGGCAACTTGAAAAGTTGAAGACCAAATCTGAATTTTTAGAATTTGGAGTGTATTTGTGTTATTAATGATGTTAGAGATAAGAAAATGAAGTTAGAATGCCAAATTGATGTTGAATTGAATTAGTGGCCATTTTGACAATTTGTCAAAGTTAAGTGACCAAATCTAAATTAAAGTTTTGTATGGAGGTTAAATCTGATTTTTAGTTGTAATGATGGAATTAAGGTAGTAATGTTGAATTGAGGACTAAATTGCAAAGTTAAGAAGCATGAATCCTTATCTTTGCATTTTAGTGACTATTTTGGTAAATAAGGAAAATTAGGGAGAATTATTGTGAATAATTATTTGGTGAAGAATGTGATGAGTTGGTGGTTTAAAGCTAGTGATTGGACTAAATTGAAAAGTAGAGAAGTAAGGAGAAGTTAGTATAAAAGTGGAAGTTGTGTAGAAAAACTGGTTTATGGCAGTAAGTTTGAAAATTCACCATAAATTCTACAAAAATGGTTAGAAGGTGAATTTTATATTGATGTAAAGATTTATTCATCTAGTTTTGTTTCCAACAAACGGAAACTGATTTCGGGTTCCGAGTAAAAAGATATGAATTTTTAAGTGGTGAAAGGTCAGAAAACAATATAGTAGGCTGTTCCGAAATTCAATACTGGAAATTGACTTTGAAAATTCGCCATAAATCGTAAAAGTTGAATTTGGGCTATTAATTTATATGATTGAAAATATTATTGAATCTAGTTTCTTTCAGAACAAACGGAATCGAATTCCGGGTTGTAGATTATTTTATAGAAATATTTCTTGGGAGGTACTACAAACTACCAGAAAATGAGAATTGATACACTTTGTATCTAAGGTTAATTAGTAAGCTTGAAAAGGGTTAATGGAAGTTCAAATTGGTCACTAAGGACCATAATGAGTTTTTGAACAATACAAGGAAGAAAGGAAAACGTTTGGAAATTTTTATATTCGAATGATTATATTGGACAATATGTCTAAGATATTGTTAGATTGAGATCTAACAAATATTTTACTTATTTGAATTATGAAGTTAAGTTTGAATCAAGGGATGTTCGAGGTACGATGACGGAAAGGATCAAAGAGGACTTAGTGAGGCATACTAATAAATGGCTCAGGTGAGTGCAATGCATACATGACATTATACATGGATGTTTCATACATCACTGGTAGGACTTGCGATGAGTCTACCTAGTTTATATATTGTCATAATAATTATGTCATTGATAATATATTTGACATATTTTAAATATGTTAAAGGTTGAAAATAAATGCATTGATCACTAGTTATTGATGATGGTATAATATGAATGTTATTTTGGTTATGAACTGTTAAATGTTGATATATATTGATATATGTTGTCATTGATGACTAAATGATGAAATAAAGCCCAAGCCCAATGTATGATATAGAGGTTCAAAGGTATAGTTGACTAGCCATAGAGTCATAAATAGCTGTATAAATTCTAAGCACTTCGGTACAATATTCATAAATACTCATTGATGGTATACTCATGCAAGGTTTGAGTATACGGAAACACTTAGGGTGTTAAGCACTACGGTGCAATTTTATTAATACTAAATGAGGGTATACTCATGCAAGGTTTGGGTATACAGAAGCACTTAGGGTGCTAAGCACTACGGTGCAAATAATATACATACTAAAGAAGGGTTAGGTATGGGGGGATGACTCATGTACATAGAATCTCTTAATTCGATACCTTGTGCTAAATAAATTGAAAAGAATAAAAAAAGAAACAAGAATATAGCTTGAAAGCTTGCAGATAGAAATAGAAAAAAGGTATTGGTAAGCATTGAAAGCTTACGGATGGAAATGGCAATGGTATTGGTAAGATCTAATCTTATCACTTTGATATACATATTTATTTATGTTAACGAGCATGTAATAGTAAGGTAATCATATGCATTGTTAATCATTAATATTGATATTATGACTATTGCAATTGAATTTGAATTATTGCCTCACTAATTAAATACTTAGCGTGTAACTGTTTTACACGTAGGAAAGAAGAAATGGTTGGAGTAAGGAGCATATACGGACATCATCAATTAATAACAGGTACATCAGTATCAGTAAGATATCTTTTGGTACTGTTTGATATTTACTAGTTGGCATGTATATTAAAAGGGTATGCACGCTCTGATAGAATTTATATTTTATTTGGTATCTGAATGAATTTTAAATGAGGCAGTTTTATTAATTATATCAAGACAAATTAAATTGATAAGTTGCTGTCTGAAAATAAACTCAATTTGAAGATGAAAATATTATTTTTAAACTTTACGCGAATAACTAGATTTGTAATTAAAAACTAAATACATTGTAATATTTTTAAAGAATCAAAAATTTTCCGAATTACAAATGTAGATGGTTTTACAAATGTTTTGTGATACATCTGGCTCGTATTCAGTGTTGTATACGGGAAAATGAGTGTTACACAAGGTTTACCCCAAGGCGTCCGTGAAGTCTTCCCTTAACTTCCACTACTTTTACTCCGTCCCTCACAACCACCATGAGGATGATCAAATTGATCCATTGCAACTCCCCTAACCACGGGCCTCCTGCCCAACCACTGACTCTGTCCAGCCTTCTAAGCTTCTTAGCTCCATGGGTACACAGTACTAACCGTTGCTCTACACCGAGTATCAATCAACTTTTCAGCACCCGAAGGCAGTCTAATCAAACAGTATCTTGATTTTGGCTCTTTGAGGATCTTAGCAAGTTCCAGCCGCTCGGACTAGCTTTCCGCCTTGACCAGGGTTCACCTCAATGTTGTGAATAAAGGTTCCAATTCGCATGGAAGCAATTGGCATACAACTCCCAATTTGCGAATTAATGTCAAGATTAAGTAAATCTCTTTTCATACTCTCGATCGTCGATTGATTATGAACATCAGCCGCAACTGCAAAAATAGAACAATTCAATAAAAAAGTAAACGATATCTAAAGCTTCTTCGTCTTTGTTCCCTCTATGCAATAATTACGTTAAGGAGTAAACTATAAATTGTGATAAACCCTAGAAATTAAAGAACGAGTTTTTTATTCATTCTAATTCCTTATTCTGTCATTTGGAATCAAATTTTAAACTTGCAAGAGAATTGATTTCTCAAAACCAAAACAAGGCTATGATCAGACGCCATTTTGCAATGTATTGATAAAAAATTATGAAAAAAAAGATAGAGAGAAGTATCGGGGAGAGATTGCAATTCGGAACACGAAACGATTGATGGAGAAACTTGTTGAAGAGAATCAAATAAGCTGTGCAACTTCTCAATATCGCCATTTCCTTTCCTTATTTTAGTTATTTGAATTTGTCTTCCCAGAGATAGGGTTTTGCATCAGATTTACCTGGGAAAGGGGACGATAGAAGCAAGAGGACACGGCTAAAATGCTGCGTTTATCTGTATAGCAGGCTAACTAGTTTTTCTACCATGCAAATTGTCACGTGGCTAGAGTTCCAACCAACCCACCGTGCGGCCTTAGGGTATGTGACTCAAGACAAACGCCTAAGTAAGCCTTTTCAACCCTCTCGGAAGATCAAACTTCCCAAGCACCGACAAACGCAAAACGTTCTACGCAGAATCGGATTAAACGAGATGAGCGAAGAAGAACTTCGAAAGAATGCTCAAGAACAGAGAAAAGAACACAAGAACACTCAGAGGATTTAGAGTAAATGTCTTTATTCCTTGGAAACTTGGATACATAAAATGAGGAGGGAAGACCTCTATTTATAGTTGAGTTCCCCCTAATCTGACGGTCTATACAAACTTACATCGACGGCTATGATCGAAGCCCACCAACCACAATGGTACAATCATGGGAATATTCCCTTCTATCTATGGTAACAAATCCTATGTATACAAGGCAAGTTTACATAGGTCAAAGTGGATGGATAAGCCTTCTAGAATCTCCCACGGATCGGGCTAAGTCTGGTGGTCTCTTTAGGCCCAAAATCTCTATCAGAACCACTTGAGAACCCTGGTGTGCACGCTGTGGTGCCAATGACTCAGACATTGGCTTGCAGTCCATGACAATCTCCTCTACCAAACTTGGAGACGCCCTCGTCGCGCCTCTCGAACAAAGTTAAGATCCATCCTTGGCTTGCTCCCAACTCAGAATCTGGCTTGATTGTCCCCCCATAAGGACCGCTCTCCCCATAAAGAGCACAGGACTCTGATTCAGTTGCCCTCATAAGGACTGCTCGCCTAGGCTCACACCGCCATGCAAAATTACCTGTCCAGGCACATCTTGATCGTAGGAACTCTTTCCTACCAGTTCTGACTTGCCCCGATCTGGACTCTCTCGATCCTTGTGCATAAACTTGGATGCCTTCTCGTTGAAAACTGAACGAACCTTCGGAACTCTGAAATGTTGCTTCGGCCCGCACCAAGTCTTGGCAACTCCATCTGATGGGTTAGGTTTTTTGCGCCCTACACCCAACAAATTCGGCAAATCAAACTGTAAAACACTATTACTGTGTTCAAGATGTACCTCACTCATTTTCCCGATATTTACTCTACGCATCAATCCTTCGCCCCTAAAGTTTGACGCCCCACTGCTCCTCGGCAATGTAAAACCCATCGACACTTCTCTCCCATTGAAGTTCGATGCCTCGACCACCTCACTCATGGGTAGCTCCTCGACGGCCTTCACGCCAACTGCCTTGGATAACTCTCGCCCCTCCAAGATAGTGTCCTCAATTGTCGCCTCCAACTCGATGTCTCCTTGGCTTGGAGCATCTTCGACAAGCTGAATGGCTGTCAACTTCTTGGTTCCTCGCCCGTTGTCTCGGCACACAAGCACAACGCACCGTTGTCTCAAATCCAAGATGCACACGACGTCGGCAAACGGAATGATGAGAGCTTCAATACGGTCAATGAAGTTTAGTCCCAAAATAAAATCAAAGTCATCTAACTCAATTACCTTGAAATCCTCATTGGCCTTCCAATCCTCAATCTGCAACTCAATCTTCCGCATTGTTTCCACAACTGGAACTTCCCTTGAACTCACAGCCTTGATATTACTGGTTGAATCCACAACTTTAAGACCAAGCATCTTAGCAGCCTTCTTGGACATGAATAGATCACTTGCCCCGGTGTCCAGCAAAGCACTCATCGATCGTCCCGCCACGTTGATGTCGACAAACATCAACCCTTTCTGCTCTTGGCCCTTCCTCGCCTTGGCAGAATTCAAGATCATCGAGCCAAGCTTCGCAGCCTCATCACTCTTAGGCTCGTCCTCTTTGGAATTCTTGACTCGATTCGGGCACTCTCGCGCTAAATGCGGCACCTTACATCGGTAACAGTTTCAATGTACTTTTTCTACCCTCGACTTCCCTCCATTGACACTGACGATTGTACCAACTCTACCGGGTTCTCCATCTAACTCGTCATCCTCATGGACAATGGCATCGAGGAGGCTCCTCTTTTTGGGACAGTCTTTCACTACGTGTGGACCATCACAATGGTAGCACCTTATGGATCCTCGATCCTTCCGATCATCTGGTTTTGCATATCGATTGGGCTTGGTCGATAGCCTCTCATTGCCATCATCGCTGCTATCTCTGGACTCTCCCTCGTCTCTCCCACCATTGCCACGGGGCTTGGAAGACTTGGACTCCATGGACTTGTAAGCACTATAGTCGGTCAAGGACTCCGCAATGGCTAGGGCTTTAGAAAGTTCCTGCACATCTCTCCGCTCTAACTCGGTCCTGGCCCATGGCTTCAGTCCATCCATAAACGTGAAAAGTGCATCATTCTCACACAAGCCGGGATAAGGAGTTGTAGCTCACTAAACTCATGAATGTAATCCGCAATGGATCCCTCGTGTCGAAGCCTCCTAAACTTGGTCCTGGCTTCTCTCTCTGTGTTACTCAGGCAAAACTGCTGCTTGAACTCCGCTTGGAACTCCTCCCAGGTTCCAACTCTCGTGCCCCCACTATTCTCATCAAGGCACCTACGTCGCCACTATAACAAAGCAACGCCAGTCAAGTAAACAACAACAGTATTTACCTTCTTGGCATCATCTGTGATGTTCATTGTCCGGAAGTACTGCTCCATGCACCAAATGAAGTTTTCAACATCTTTCGCCGACCGGTTCCCCTTGAACTCTTTTGGCTTCGGAATGTCCTTCATTGGTCTAGGTGTCGTCATGGTTAACACACTGTTCCGCATGGCAGCCTGATAAACCATCACTTCCGCCTTCAGATCCACCATTTCCACCCTCAAGGCCTTCAGCATGGCTTTAAGAGCATCTCTCTTTCCCTCTGACTGATCACCCTGGTCATCCAGCTCCTCGAGGCGTGTATCCACTACGTCGAGTCGTTCTACAAAATCCTTCATAGATCCTTCAAGCCTGGTGACCCTCTCCTCGAGCGCCGACAACTTGTCCCTCGAGTTTGCTCGACTTCCTTTGTTAGCCTGGGTCTCCACACTCTTTTGGCTCGCAGCAGCATTCTCTCCCTTTTTTGGTCCCATCTCAACTCGATGCTTCGTGCTTCGAACTAGCTCACGTCGCTTGAACAAGGCTCCGATACCAACTGTCACATGGGTTCCAACCAGCCCACCGTGCGGCCTTAGGCGATGTGACTCAAGACAAATGCCTAAGTAAGCCTTTTTAACTCTCTCAGAAGATCAAACTTCCCAAGCACCGACAAACGCAAAGCGTTCTACACGGAATCGGATCAAACGACATGAGTGAAGAAGAACTTCGAAAGAACGCTCAAGAACAAAGAGAAAAACACAAGAACACTCAGAGGATTTAGAGTAAAAGCCTTTATTCCTTGGAAACTTGGATACATAAAATGAGGAGGGGAAGGCATCTATTTATAGTTGAGTTCCCCCTAATATGACGGTCTATACAAATTTACATTGACGGCTATGATCGAAGCCCACCAACCACAATGGTACAATCTTGGGAATATTCCCTTCTATCTATGGTAACAAATCCTATGTATACAAGGCAAGTTTACATAGGTCAAAGTGGATGGATAAGCCTTCTAGAATCTCCCACGGATCGGGCTAAGTCTGGTGGTCTCTTTGGGCCCAAAATGTCCATCAGAACCTCTTGGGAACCCTGGTGTGCACCCTGTGGTGCCAATGACTCGGACCTTGGCTCGCGGCCCGTGACAAAATGCAATACATGCGATTATTATATGTATAAATTAAATCTTATCAAATTAAATCTAATTCAAATTTTATTTGAAAATTTTTCAAATTGAGTCGAGCTTTCGAGTTTCTGTACAAATTTAATTATAATTATTTATAATGTTACAATACTTATTGACTCTAATTTAAACGGCTTTCTATGTCTATATACGATGTACATGTATATTTTTTCATATTTTTACATGTGATATACATAATATATCACACAGAATTGACAGACTTAATTCAAACTTGAAAACTAATCAACTAATTACTAAAAATTTTGAGTTATTCAAATTTCCATTTTATAACTCAAATTTTGTTTGAAATTTTTTCAAGTCAGATATAGTTTATAAAATTACGAGTTAAGTTAAAACGAGTTAATTTTTTTACGTCGAGTCGAATCGAATAATTTAAAATTTTATTGTCGATTCCGTCTCTGTGTTAAAAAAATCTTTTAGAAAGTTTTAATGATCTATCATGACTCATGATGTCTACCACCTGACCATAGGCGTGCCTAAAGGAGAACAAACTGAACAACTATGTTACTGATTCGCCTGCGATCATATTATTCTTTCTTATTAATGCGGCGAAAGGAATTGAAATTATTTAAATAATAATAATAATTAAACTTCAAAACTTTTAATCGTTAATTGAACCATTATTTTAAGAGTAATTATTTCATGTACAAACGTTTGTAAAAATTTTGTTTTTCTAAGTGCCTTAGTTTTATAGTTTGGAAATTTTGTTTAAGGTCTTGTGTTTAGGGATTTAAATGTATGAGTTTTAAATTTAAGGGGTGTAGTTAGAATTTAGGTTTTAGGGTTAAATTTTAGGGTTTATAGGTTAAAACCTAAATCCCTAACCATTTTACACTAAACCTAAATCATATCCTCTAAACTATAAATTCTAACCTTAAACCCTAAATTCTAAACCCGTGCACTTAAACTCATAAACCCTAAATTGAGTCCCTAAAATTAAGGCGCTTGTAGAAATTTTCATTTGCACCGTCACTGCATGAGATAGTTTTTCTTATTTTAAATTATTAACTGAACCAAAAATTAATCGAAATTTTTAATGTTTTGGTTCAAATAACAATTAAGTAACAATAAATTCAAAATATGTTTTTTGTTTGATATTTTTCATTTTTAGACCTTTACTTTTTCCTTTTTGGATTGAGCTTAAACGTGGATTAAAATATAAATATTTGGTTTTATATATCATGAATAATTATTGAGATTTAGGCTTAAAATTAAAAACACATTAATCAAGTATTAAATTTTTAGTTAATTTGGTTAATTAATCAATTTCGAACTGAATTAATTAATAATCAAACAATAAAAGAATAACTTTTAACCGATCGAAAATACTTTATAACCAACCGAATAGCCGAACTAAATTAATGTAATTATTTTTATTTTTAATTTGATTAATTCGATTTTAAATGAACAATCAACACTCATATTCCTAGCATTTTATATGAATGGGTAATAGTTCAGTCAAATGAATTAAACGATGGAATCAAATTAATATAATTATTTTTATTTTTAATCCGTTTGAAATATATGTTAAAAATAATTAAACCGATTTTGGTTTTGAAATTCAAAACTGAATCGACCGTCTTTAAAAATATTTAAACTCAAGTATATTATCCAAGTCCAAATCCAAAAAAAAAACTCAATATATCCGAATAATTATAGTTCTAATGACAATGTTACAATTCAAGTAGAAAATGTTATTATAATTTTTCTCTGCATATTCACAAGTATAAAAGCATAGAAGAAGTTTTCTTCAAGAATAATACCAAGTCAATGAGGATTAATTTCCACCAATTTACAATAAATTAGAAACAAAAAAAAAACAAATTGAATTACAACTAAAAGTTGAGTGATTAAAATGCAAACTTACAATAGTTATGTGATCAAAATATAAATTTACCTAAAAAAGTTGACGTCGATTATCCACTTAACATTAAAGTGACATAATTGCTAGCAATCAATAAATAGAGTGATCAAATTGTAACCTTTTGAAATTTCATGATCTAATTGTAAGTTTACTATAAATAAATGACTTATGATGTAATTTACCCTAAGTAAATTATGAGAATTGATAAGAATGGCCTCGTGTTTGGGCCATAATTAAATTAAAAAGCCAAAATTTATAGTTGAATCTAAATTATATTCAAAGACCACAAATCAAGTGGGTGGCGCGTATTCAACGTGTGTTGCGTGATGGTAATTATGTTGTCGATACGCTTGCGAAGTGAGCTTTGCGAGTTAATTTTAAGGTGCATGTGCTAGATGAACCGGACGGTGAGTTGATGCAATTACTACTCTAGGACATGACTGCCAGCGCTGGTTTGGGTGGTTGAGGGGAGCTGTCGAGGATGCACTGATTGCTTAGGTGGGATGCGTGGTGTTGCTGGTTACTGTCAAGTGGGACGATCAGGTGGAGCTGGTCACTGCCGGGTGCCGCTGGGTGCTGCCGGAGCTGATCACTGCTTTGCATGCAGCATTGCTGAGTTGAAGCAGGTGTGAGGCTCGAATGTGTTGTTTTTTGGTTGTATGTTTTGAGTATATCTCGTTGGACTATTTGTACATATTGTCGTGTGTACTCTATTTCCTCCATCCAAGTTTAGAGATGTTTTTTAATGAGGCACATGGTAATAAGCTTTCTCTTTTTTTACCTAAAAAAATCAAAACTTATTTAACTAGTTATTTATATGGGATAAAGATCCGTTTACACTATATAAAATTAAATTAATTTTACATTAATTTATGATTATTAAATGAGTGTTTAATCTTATTCATCAATTTTACGCATCTAATAATCATAACTTAATGTAAAAGTAATTGAATTTTACATGATGTGCAAGAGAGTCGTGATGAATCACTCAAGTTTAGTCATGTTTCTCTTTAATTATTTAGGAAAACAATGAAAATAACGCACCCCTTTGATCATTTTTACGTTTTATTTTGTAAAATAAATTTAAAAAATTATCAGTTCGGTTATTGTTTGATCGAGCTTAAATTAAAATAACTCGAATTATTGAGTGAAATAAGTTTGAGTATCATATATTAGCTCAAATAAGTAACCATTCTAATGAATTTTGTTTTAATTTCAACATATATTTCTGTTGTTTCTTATGTGTATTGAGAACATTTTTATTAAGTATTATATCGAGCGAATCGAGTTTAAGTGTGCTATTACTCAACTCAAATAGCTATAGTTTAATGAATTTTGTTGTTTTATTTTGAATTAAGAGGGTAAGAAACCCTTGAACTTTTGAAAAAAAAATAATTAAGTTTTTAAAATTTTTTACACCCAATTAAGCCATTGAACCAAAAAATTAAATCAATTGAGCATTTTGACCAATTTATACCATTAAATCTTAACAGTTTTTTTGAATCTACTGGTATAGTGCGCCGTGTCACAGTATTTTCACTTGATATTTTTAGATTTTTTATTATATATATATTTTTAAAAGTTCTAAAATTCTAAAAGACTTAAAAGATTTATAGAAAATAATTTTTTTAAAAAAATCTGTAAATACAACATGATAGAACTGTAGTGTATTATATGCAGTAATATCTTAAAAAAAGACCGTCAAGATTTAATGACCAAAATTGGTCAAAGTGCTTAGTTGATTTAATTTTTTAGTTCAAAGACTTAATTGATTAAATTTTTTGGTTCATGAGTTTAATTATGTGCAAAAAAAATTTAGAGACTTAATTAATTTTTCTTCAGAAATTTAATAACTTTTTATACCTTAAATATTTTATTTTTTTATTATTCCTAATTTATATAAAAAAAACTCACTCAAACATTAATAATCGAGTTGGAGATTAAGCACGAGATTTGAACTTATTTTATATCTAATAAATAAGTATAATTAAACCAATTTTAAAAATAAATTTCAACGGAAGAATCTAGGGAAATGGGTAACACAAATTTAACTCACATCAAATGAAATAATATCACCCTCTTCAAGATAAAATAACTCATGAAATTACAATGGTATCTTCTGTGGCATATTTTTTTAATTAAACAAATATTTATTTGAAGTGTAAATTTATAAAATATTTCTATTTCATAATGTTTTAATATTTAAATAATGGTACATACATTTAAATAATTATTTAATATTTAATGTATTTTGTTAATATTGTTTAATAATAAGCATTTAAGCCTTTTCTGTTTTCCTTTTAATGTACATGTTTTTCACGGATGTGTTTGAATTACTTATATATATATATGTGTGTGTGAATTACTGATATATACATTTATCCAATAATGGTACATACATTTAAATAATTATTTAATATTTAATGTATTTTATTAATATTATTTAATAATAAGCATTTAAGCTTTTTCTATTTTCTTTTTTTGTAGCCCATTTTGTCCGAGTCCATTAATCATACCCAAACCCAAAATAAAAAAAACCTTTATTATTGTGAACCCAACATCAGACCCAACATCAATTATAAATACCCAAACCGGCCCAGACTCAATATTAATCTGTAAAA
Source organism: Hibiscus mutabilis (assembly GCA_019671005.1). Lineage (NCBI taxonomy): Eukaryota > Viridiplantae > Streptophyta > Magnoliopsida > Malvales > Malvaceae > Hibiscus > Hibiscus mutabilis. Next base: position 67,162 of record JAGYYJ010001514.1, on the reverse strand, counting down.
TCAAGCAAGTTAATCTGCGCGTCACCACTTGCATCCCACCGCCCATCTCTGACCAGCCACTCTGCTCCACCGCTCAAGTTCACTTCAAACCTGCAAAAGCAAAGAAAAGATCATTATTAATCTGTAAAATCAAGCAAGTTAATTTTGGCTTTTTTTCTGAGTATTTAAAACCCAAAATCCTTATTGTAAAGGTTACGGAAAAAAAGAAATAAAAAACAGTCTATTCGGTTAAAAAAAACAAAAAATACAACAAAATAGAGGTGGGAGGATTCGACAGAGTTTAGATCAAGCAAAAGTCAAGAAAAAGTAATTTTTTTAGAATATAAAAAACGATTCAATCTATCCTAGATCTAGCAATATCGAGGAAGATTTTTTTTAAAAAAAAATAAACACAAATACAGACTCAGGGTTAAAAAACTACATGCTGGGCTTTTTTTGGTGATTTCGATCGCCGTGAGTGGCAGCGCTCCGCCGACGGCCAGCGACGGTCTGAGGCGGACGACCAGTCAATTCCCGAGCCGGCTAAAGAGGGTGTTGAGAGGATTTTGGGGTATTTATTTTTTAAAACTGAGTATAATGATTTTTTGGTTAAAAAATATTTATATGGGGCTACGAAACGACGTCATTTTGGGCATCCGGATTAAGGCCTAAAACAACACTGTTTCATGCTATATCTGGTTTGTAACTTGACCTGGGGATGAGATCCGCGCGTTTTGAAGAATGAGGAAATTATCTTTTCAATCCTTCTGCATGGGTAAATTCGCCCAAAAGTTCTTGGAAGTTTTAAATGTCTTTCAATTCAGTCACGAGAATTGATTTAATCTGATTTAAATGGGGAAATTGCAATATTAGTCCTTCCGCCCTAAAAAATAATTGTAGAAAGGGTCTTTCGCATGGTAAAATTATTTTCGTAGTCCCTGGTAGTTTTCAAAGCTTTACAATTCGGTCCTAAAATCATATTTATTTAATCTTAAAAGGGTTATTTGCACTTTTGATCCTTCAAACTCTTGACAGCTTTTAATTTAATCCTAATTTGACGGTATAATTTTGCATTTAGTCCATGACTTTTGTAAATACTTTAATTTCGGCCCAAATTTTATTTTATTCATTTTTTGCACTGTTTTTTTTTTACTTTCTTTAATTTCGGTCCTTTATTTACATATGTTCATATTATATTCGACATGTTTTGGATATGTTTTTTGTTTTGTTTAATATGTCAATATATATATAATATGTATATAATATATTTGTATAATATATAACATATTTATATAACATGTATATATTTATATGTATATATAATGTATTTACATATAATATGTATATTATATTTATATGTATATATATATAGTTTATTAGTATGTATATATACATTTATAATACTATTTATAGTATGTATATTATATTTATATATATATATATGATATATTTAGTATATTATTATGTACATATTAATATGTATATAGCACATTATATGTTATAGAGTATTTCTATTTTTTATTATTTATTTATATTAATTTCATATTATTTTCACATAAATATCGTATATATTATTTTGCCCTATTGTTCCGATATTTTTATTAGTAGTGTCATCTCGGCCTCCGGGTGTCATCTCCTCTAAGTATCATGGATATTTAGGCAAGTTTTGAAGTTATCGAATATATTTAATTATCTAATATTTAAATTATTCATATTTTTATTTTTATTTTTCTATTTTTTGTTTGTTTATTTGTCCATACATAATAATTATTGCATATAGTATTAGGCCTTATTGTTTCGATATTTTTGCTGGGGGTGTCATCCCGGTCTCCGGGTGACATCTCCTTTGAATGTCGTGAATACCAAGGCAGATTTAAACTGTTTTGCATGCATGCATTTTGGAAATTAATTATTAAATTGATTTTTTTGTTTTCCTTAATAAAAATAATGCGAACCTTTAGGTACCAAATTTGGGTGTAGTGAGAGTGCTAATCCTTTCCCACGCGTAACCAACTCCCGAACCCATCTCTAGTTGACTTTTCGGTGTCTGGTCTACCTCATCCAAGTGACCGATAACGACTCTATTTTTATTCATTTAAAAACACGAGGGTTTTCACCCGAAAATGGGCCTCCCGAAGGGGTCCGGACCCGAAGGTCGCTACAGCTTGGCGACTCCACTAGGGATAATTTTTGTTTTCAAAAACAAAAAGAATGAGTTAGGCTTTAGTTGGGTTAGCATTGTAATTGTTAAGGAAAATTTAAATTTGATTTAATTTAATTTTTACTTTCTGAATTTTGTTTGTTTATAAACTATCATTATGTTTTAGTTCTAGAACCCTTAACTGTGAGGGATTACTTCGCTAAGTGGGGGGTTTTCATCTCCTTATAGTGTTGTAATGTACTTCCGGAGTACTGGTCTTTATATTTCATGGGGTTTTCACCTACGTATGGTATAAGGTTCGTATTACCCTAAATCGGTGTCTCAGCGACATTTTGGGTACCCTTGCTTTAGATCCCAAACCGCATATAATGAGCCATAGTGTCCACCCTTTAACCAAGCAGTTACTCTGCCCATTTAAGAATAACCCTTTTTAGGTTTTGTTTTTTTATTTATTGTTTATATTCCATGTATTATTCAATTATTATATTACACTGACTCATTTTCTTTGTTGTTCTTTTTCTTTTTTTTTTCTTTCTCGCATTCGCATTGCATATCATGTCATACATAGGTGTTGATTCAAGAGGAGTCCATTTTAGAAGGCGTTTAGGTATGAAGGGGCGTTCTGTAATGTCAAAAGTGATAATGCTACGATCTGGAGATGGTCCGAGCGTATACAGATGGAAAACGGAGATAGCCTGACAGTAGGACATGTATCATAAATTACTGGGCCCACTCTAATAGTTTTCAAGAAGAACAACCCTCATGAGCTGAGAGATATGACGAAGTTGAGATCCCGAGTGTATGTCCTACTTCAAGAAGTTGAAGAAGCTAGACGCTATCTATAAACGCGTTATCTTTGCTTTTTGTAATCAGACTTCTTCATCTAATGAAAGTCTTTTTAAGGACTACATGCGAATCAACACTTCATTTGTATTCATTTTGGCATAATATTTAACTATTTAGTGGTACATTATGCTTTACACACATTATTAAAGATAATTGAATTAATTATGTAAATATCATGGCAGAAAGTTTAATCTCGAATTACAATCATTCCACATCAATACGGTACTCGATTGCAAGCAAAGAAAATAAAAGACCGAGTGGCTGAACTAGAACGGGGCCAAGAATTTGGAAAACCGTTTGGATAGGGCTGAACAAAACATTAGCGAACAGATCGCTCAATCACAAGCTGTAATTCTAGCCCAGATATCCGCTTTGCTCAGAAAGGATATAGATGATACCATAAAAGAGCCAAAAGGTACTGCATCTCACATCAGGGTTCAATCGGACACGTTGATCCCTAAAAGAAGAGCGCGCATCAACACCGCTAGAGTATCCGCCAACCATCAGGAAGGAACGACCACCAAATGACCAATTAATTTGGAAGCAAGCTATGAGGAAGAAGTGTCAGACCTCGACTTGGTGGAAAAGATCAGAGCTGAAATAGAAAGCAAACATGAAGAGAAATTTTGTCTCTTTAAAGAGCAATTCAGAGCCATACAAGGCGCAAAAGAACAGGGGAATGAGGCTAGCAATCTGAGTCTTGTTTTTGATCTGGTCCTCATGCCAAAATTCAAAACACCAGAATTTGACAAATATGACGGAACCACTTGCCTTTCCGTTCATATAACCATGTACTGCCGAAAAATGACACATTTTATAAAAGACGATAAACTATTAATTCATTACTTCTAAGATAGTCTGACCGGGTTCGTAATTCGCTGGTATACCCAACTTAGATGAGATGACATCAAATTGTGGAAGAATATTTCCTGAGCCTTCGTTGAACACTACAAACATATTTCTGATATGACCCCTAGCCGAGCCATGTTAGAGGGGATGAAGCAGCGATAGAATGAAAGTTTGCGTCAATATGCCTAAAGGTGGCACGATGTGGCAGCCCAGATTCATCAACTTATACCTAAACATGATATCACCCCAATGTTCATAAATACTCTGAGAGGGACGTTGTTTGATCACTTGATAAACAATACCACTCAGACTTTTGCTGATTTAATAAGGACTGCGAAGTCAATTGAAGTGGCAATAAGGACTGGAAGGATCAACAGCAGAGAAAACGTCTAGAAGCATTATAAGAAAAAAGATATTGAAGTAAATATTGTCAGCTCCTATAATGTCCCAGCAAACATCACCATTTCTCAACCACTAGCTTCTACCAGAAACACACAGAACTCGAGTAAAAAAAAGATAGGGCCCCTAGAAAAAAGAAGGAAAATATGTCTTTTACAACCTTGCCAGTATTATATATAGAGTTGTATTCTCAGCTACATAAGGCTGACATGATTCAACTGTATTATGTTATGCCAATCAAACCATATTTTCCTTTGTGGTACAACGAGAACGCTCGTTGTGACTATCATACTGGCACCTCAGGTCATTCTACGAAAAATTATTTTGCTCTTAAGAAAATTATTCAAAACCTAATAAATACGAGAATCCTAAAGTTTAATGATTCAGATGTAGCTGTCAATCTGCTGCCAAGCTATAGGGGTACGTCGTAAACATAATTGAAGATGAAAGTAATAAAAGGGCTAAAAAGAGATATTTGAGGTCAAATCCCTTTTTAGGTGGGTCTTTCAAAAACTATGCATGACACACATGATAGAAAAATGGATAGAAATAGTGCTTGAAGAGTGTAGACCCTACTGTGAGTACCACCAGGAGTTAGGATATGAGATCCAATAATGTGGGTAGTTCAAACAGTTGGTTCAGAAGATGATAGACAATAAAGAAATCAAGTTCTTAAAGACGAAGTGATGTGAGAAATGGACGTTTGCGCTTTAGACAACTCCGGTGTCAAGTATAGTGTAAGCATACCATTGGTAATCTCTAAGCCAAATGAGAATAACTCACCCAAGGGAAGAAACACGAATGATACACATAAAGTTTTATGAAATTATGCCGCTCATATTTCTATAGCAGAGGGATCAGGATCACAGAAGGATAAAGAACTACTTGTCGAAGAAAAGCCCACGCATAAGGAGTAGTCTGAGGTGGCGATAGCCAAAGTCGTGAATAAAGTAGGGCATTCCACTAAAAGAGGTCAACGTCATTCATAGACCTTAAAAGCTATCAAAACTGCGAAGGATAAAAGAAGAGATGTGGAAGCTAAGCTAGAAAGGATATTCGATGAAGAGCCTCCACCAAAAATAAATAAGCCAACGACCGAAGCACAAGAGCAAGAATTTCTAAAGTTTTTAAGGCACAATGAATACGTCATTGTTAAGCGACTTCACAGGCAACAAGCTCGAATTACAGTACTTAAGTTACTCCTAATCTCAGTAAAACACCGTAATACATTGATAAATGTGTTAAATCAGACGTTCATTCCAGAAGACATTTCAGTGGCTAAGTTAGACCAGATAGTGGGTCATATCACCATAGACAATTATATCACGTTTAGCAATGATGGGATCCTAGAGGGAGGTATGAGATCCACTAAGTCTTTGAACATTACTACCCACTGCAAAGGGTATGTTTTGCCCAGGGTGCTTATTAACAATAAATCTGCGCTGAACGTGTTACCACTGGCAACTTTACAAAGGTTACCAGTAGATAGTTCCCATATAAAACCATGCTATAACTTGGTGAGAGCCTTTGATGGTACTCAAAGGGAAGTAGCTGAGGAGATTGAGATACCTTTGTTGATTGGGCCGATAGAGTATGTCGTTGAATTTGTGGTAATAAACTTTAGGCCAACTTACAACTACTTGCTAGGGAGACCCTGAATCCACTCTACTGGTGCTGTCCCTTCATCATTACACCAGAAGTTGAAGTTTGTGAGCAAAGGAAATTTGATCAGTGTAGGTACTGAGAAATAGATTATCGTTTCAATCACGATCGATGCCCCTTGTATCCAAAATGATAAATATTTTGTAGAGTGTTCCTTTCGGGCTATAGAATTTGTAAATGCCATATTTGCTGTAGAAGAAAGCGGGATCACATATCCCAGGTTGCCTAATTGCACTAAGATGGTCATTCAGGAAACCTTGGGTCGAAGACCTAAGGTTGGAAGGGCCTTGGAAGAAATTTACAGGGGAACTTACATGATGGATCAGTCATTATCAGCAAAGAAGGGCAAGACACGATCAGAAATCCCCTATTGAAGTACGAAGGTCACAATAAAAAATTCTTGATATCCGGGCATGCCTCTTTTTGACTAATTTGGCCAGACATATTGTTGAACTATTTTGACTACAATATGTCCTCTTGTAGTTCTCATCTCTTTCAAAGTGATGTCCTCTTGTAAGAGACAAAAAAACTGCAAGTTTTAATGAAGAATACATTATGTTCATCTTTCTAGTGATGTTGATCGCACCCATATGTGGAAACAATGAATATATGACTCATATTTGGATTTAATGTGGCCATACCATTTTGATACGGAGGCATCATGATGAGAATTTTAAGCCACAAAGTTCAAATTAGCTACAAAAACACTTTTGGGGTATTCCCCCGAGGACATAATTCCAAGAAAGATGATCGAAGCAAAAAAATATTGGGGGCACCCTTGCAAAAAAAGACCAAGAACTCGATTTGACCAATATAGAGTCGGGAGCATCCCTTTGAGGGGCAAAAGGAAAAATCATTCGCACATTCATAAGATCATTTAACCTCAAGTGCATGCGGCATACACCATTCAAGTTTTCATACATTTAGGCTATACGCAAGGATTTAAGAATAAAGTCATATGCACTCATGACATTTGTTGGAACATATAAACAGGTCCAGGAAGAAGATCGGAGAACCTCAATCACGGGGGCAATGACATGATGATCAACTTCTAGCCTCAAAGGAGGATGACTACGTAGAAAGCTCGAGCATATAGATAACAACAGTAAAACTTTTTACTAACTAGTGTTTTCTTTCATTTTCAGGTCATAACTCCCGCCATGGAGTAGCAGAACCATTTTTCTCAATTTTGCCTCCGTTAGTGGTGATCAAAATTTTCTTTAGAATCTTGTCCATTCGCTAGTAATGTAACAGATCTCGTCTTTTTTCGATCTCACTCCTTTGTCAGCTGGTTACAAGATCAAATTTTCTGGATCACATCTCTCTGCCAGTAAGTGTAGTGGATCCCCATACATTCTATGTCTTGCTCCTTCATTGATGGTGCAACAGATTAAAACTTTTTTGAGATCTCGTCTCTTCGCCAATGGTATACCATATATCTATTTTCCAGATCTCACTTTGTGGTTAATGGTGTGTCATATTAAAATTGTTGCCATGTCTTATTTTTTCGTTGATGGTACAACTAGACGAAACATTTCTCTTAAAATCTCTTCTTTAAAATTATAAAAAATCAAAAATAAAAAAGTCAAAAAAATAAAAAAAGTCAAATCAAAAATCAAAAATCAAAAAAGAGAGAGAGAAAAGAAGAAATAATCAAAAAAAGCATCAAAAGCATCAATCAAAAGAAAATAACAGAAGAATAATCCAAGTTGTTGTTCAATCCTGCTTTTCCGTTGATGGTACGATAGAGTCTAAGTTGCTGTTATCGAATCATTTCCCTCTGTTGATAGTGTTGTAGCTTGGTCGAACTATACTATCGGTCTTGCTTCTTTGTCAAGTGTTGTAGCTGGGCCAAATCTACTCTTTCAGATCCTATTGCAGCCGAATCAGACACAAGAACCTTCATCTTTTGATCATGTCTCTTCGTTAGTATGACAGCTGGATTAGAGCCATTTTGGCAAGTCCGACAAAAATGTTGGGCAACATGCTTAAACACAGTAAAGTTTAAGATAATGGATAATTCAAATGTCCATCGAAAATCCATTTTTACGAATGGTTAGAGGAAAATAAATCCTTTAGAAAAATCCAATGCCATGATTTGTATAAACTGATTGTGCCCAAGGGAATGGTACAACTATCCCTGAGTAAACGACTACCGGTAAAGGCAACTCAAAACCGTTAATCCCTGTGCATTTGGGAAAATGTAAAAACAATCAAATCATAGAATCAGATGTTCAAACATTTATTCGACTTTCTCTTTGCGTTATTGTTGCGGCTAAATTAATTTTTCTCTAAATTTTGCTTACATGAACTACAAAAAAAGATCAAGTAAAAGGAAGAAGAGATGGTCAGAGCAAGAACCCTTACCCAAACCTAACCGTTTTACTTTAGAATGTACTGTTTCATGCCTAAAATGATCAAAATCTGGGCATCATCTCAAAGATTTTCATCGATTGCTGGTACTGGTGCTACCCAAGAATGAAGTTTCACTCTCTTTTGGAACTTCAAGATGAAGAGTTCTATATAATAAGGACTCCCAACTTAAAGATTCCATCCCTGGCTTTAATGTGAGTGCTATACAGAAAGGACTCTCAGCCCTACAATCATGGCTTTGATGGAAGTTCTATATAAGAATGACTCCCAGCCCTACCTCTGGCTTTGATGAGAATTCTATATAGGAATGATTCTCAGGGCTACATCTGGCTTTGATGAGAATTCTATATAGAAATGATTCCCAGCACTATCTTTGGCTTTGATGAGAGTGTTATACAAGAAGGACTCTCAACCCTACAATCCCTGGCTTTGATAGGAGTTCTATATAGGAAAGACTCTCAGCCCTACCTTTGGCTTTGATAAGAATTCTATATAGGAAGGATTCTCGGCCCTACCTCTGGCTTTGATGGGAGTTCTATAAAGGAATGACTCTCAGCCCTACCTTTGGCTTTGATGAGAGTGTTATACAAAAATGACTCTCGGCCCTACAATCCCCGGCTTTGATGGGAGTTCTATACATGAAGGACTCCCAGTCCTGTCTTTGGCTTTGATGAGAATTCTATATGGGAAGAATTCTCAGCCCTACAATCCCTGGCTTTGATAGGAGTTCTATACAGGAATGACTCTCAGTCCTACCTCTGGATTTGATGGGAGTTCTATACAGGAAGGACTCTCATCCCTACCTCTGGCTTTGATGAGAGCTCTATACAAGAAGGAATCTCATCCCTACCTCTGGCTTTGATGGGAGTTTGTTGGGCTCTAATTCCTTCAACCGATATGCTTGCCAAATGGTGGAGAAGTCGATTTTTGGGTGTATGTGGCAGAAGCAAAAGATGAGACAATGAACACAATAATTTATAGTGGTTCAAGCTTCTAACAAGCTCTACATCCCCTACCTTAGCTCCCACTAAGGATTTCCCAAATTCACTATGAATTTCTTCCCCTTTTACAAGGCTTAGGAGGCAACATTTACAATCCTAGACCCAATTACCAAGTCTAGCATCCAAAGCTTACAACCCAAGCTTTGGGAATCCTCTCAAACAAAGAAATAAAGCAAACAACAAAATCTCTCTACAAGATAGATGTTTGCACTCTTTAAGCTCTCAACCAAACCTAAAACACTTGAGCAAATATAAACATTTAGAGCTCACAAGTGTTGTCTATACAAGAATGAAAGAATTAATCACAAAGACAAATTTTCATCATAATGTTGTTGACTTGAGGATCATTAGTTGTTGCTGAAGCTTGAAGGGTCCTTTTATAGTGCCAATTGAGTTCCTAGCCATTGGAGACCGTTGTGATTGAATTGGAGCAGTTAGAGCCACTATTTCCTGCAATTAATATAGTTCTGCAGCTGTCCGTATCGATACACGGGTTACCCGTATCGATACGACCTTCTTGGAAACTAGTCATTAAGCTCTTAGTTGCTTAACCGTATCAGTATGCGTGTACCTGTATCGGTACATGTACTAGCCATTGCGCTCAATCTTGCTAACCGTATCGAAACACCATAGGTCGTTTGGCAAACCATATCGGTATGCCTTGGTCTGTTTGGTAAACCATATCAGTACGGGTTGGTCTGTTTCAGTACACTCTGCAATTTGAAAAACCATTGGGAAATATCCGTTGGGGGTAGTTAAACAGGGATAGGTACGCATGTATGTGTATCGGTACGATTTTATCCATATCGGTACGCCTAAGGGCGTATCGGTATGGTTTTTTGATTTTGGAAAATCACTGTAGTTGAAACCCTTGAACCGTATCGATACGGGGTATACCGTATCGGTATGCCTGTATTGAAAACATTAGTTTGGATAATTTATAACATTTCCAAAACCTCTCAAAAACTTCTCAAACTTATTTTCAAGTTGTTTGGATTTAAAAACATTTTTTAATTCTTTTCAATTTAGTCCAAAATTATTTTCCAATTATTATATCAAAACAAATATCCTAACAATCTCCCCCTTTTTGATATAATAAAATCAACTTGAAAAATTGTTTTTGAGATTCTCCCCTTAGTAAGAATAAGATTTGAATAAGAGATTTTAATGATGAAAATCTTATAAGCTCTCATTTGAAAATTCAATTTTTCAAAACATTCTCCCCCTTTTTGTTATATAAAAAATGGTTCAAACTAAAGTTTGAAAACTTTAAAGTTCATAACAATGGAGAGTTTCAAATGAATTTTTTTTGACAAAAATAAGTTTTGTTTTAAAAATTGGCTCTCCCTTACTCAAGCATCATTCAAATGTTAGTCAACATATATGATAAACTAGTTGAAATAAAAGAAAATAAATCAAATTAAAATGAACAAAAATTCAACTAATTTTGCCACACTTGAATCAAAGGGATGATGTGAAGCTTTCCTTCTTCAAGCGTTCATCCTTGTGTGTATGGAGCTCCCCCTCAATCTCTTCACTTGTTGATCAAGGCTCTATCACAGCTACAAAAGACAATCATTTGATTTTTGGTATCCAAATTGCTTTGGATCCATAGACATTAGTAGCACATAACTTAGTCCCCTTATGAATCCATTTTTCAATTTCATCCTTTTTAGTTGAAGTAATTAGTCCTTTTGGGACCCAAATACTTCTAAAGCATTTTCCATTAAAAAATTTAAGGGCACTAGATTGTCTTTGTTAAAAATTTGGTTTTCCCAAATTATTTTTCATTTCAAGCTCTTTGGAAATCAAATCTTTTTCTTTCTTAAGATCATCTACTTCAATTTGATGATCTTTTTCTTTCTTTTGAAGCAAATTTTGTAAATCTAAAACTTTAAATTCAAAATCCTTTAACTTTGCTTCAAATTCCAAATTGGTTTTCACAAGCAAATCATTTTTATTTTTCAATTTAGTAATCAACATTTTATTTTTAGAAAATGAGGCTTTGAACTTAAAAACCAATTTGTCATATGCATCTTGCAACTAAACAAATGTATATAATTTTAATTAGAACAATATGAGTTGGAAGTTACCTCTCCTTCATTGAGGGCCATTAAGCATAGGTGGGCTACTTCATCTTCATCGGTAGAGTCTTCATCACTCCATGTAGCCACATATGCTTTCTTTGATAATGATCCCTTTATGTTGAAGCGAGGGCAACCGGATTTTGTGTGTCTCATCTTCTTGTAATTTGAGCACTTGGGGGAATCCACCATCTTCTTCTTCGATTCATGCTTGGATTCTTCTTTGTTGCTCTTCATGAATCAGGTTAATTCCTTGAAGAGATAGGCCATCTCTTCATCTTCACTATCCTCCTCACTTGATTCTTCTTGGTGACTTGTGGAGGATTGTAGAGCAATGGCATTCACATTAATGCCTAGCTCCGTGATTTTCTTCTTCCCCATCTTCTTTATCTCTTCCTTCTTCTTCTCTTCTTTTCCTTTCTTCATGATTTCATGAGTGAGAAGTGACTCCATGAGCTCTCTAGCTTTAGAACTTTGAGATTTTTGGCTTTGATGATGGCGATCTTCTTTGAGTCACATGACTCAGAAAGAGAGTAGATAAGCTTTCGAACAAGCTTTTCCTTCGAAATGATTTCTCCATAGCCTTCGAGTCCATTGGTGATGGTGGAGAATCTATCAAACATTTTCGTGATGTCTTCTTCCAGTTCCATCTTGAAGTTCTCATACTCAAGGTTGAGAAGGCCAATTTTGGTCTCTTTTACTTCGTTTGTTCCCTCGTACATGACTTCAAACTTGTCCTAAACTTCATTGACATCCTCACAATAAGACATCTTCTCATAGATATTGGGGCTAAATACACAAAAGAGAATGTATAAAGCCTTACAATTTAGCTCCATCTTCTTGTGATCATCCACATTCCGCCTTGCATCTTTGTGGTATGTATGGACCATCTTCAACAACATCCCAAAGCTTGTAATCTTTGGCCTTGATGAAGAACATCATTCTAGTCTTTCAATAGGCATAGTTGGTCCCATCAAAGAAATGTGGCTTGTCGATGGATTACGCTATTTATCTCCGGTTGACTTGTTAGTTGATCGAGCTTTCAAATCGTCTCAATAGGTTGTTAGACATTCTCAATTAAGCCTCGCTCTAATACCAATTGTTGGGCTCGAATTCCTTCAACTGATATGCTTGCCAAGTGGTGGAGAAGTTGATTTTGGGGTGTATGTGGCAGAAGCAAAAGATGAGACAATGAACACAATAATTTATAGTGGTTCAAGCTTCTAACAAGCTCTACATCCACTACCTTAGCTCCCACTAAGAATTTCCCAAATTCCCTATGAATTTCTTCCCCTTTCACAAGGCTTAAGAGGCAACCTTTACAATCCTAGACCCAATTACCAAGTCTAGCATCCAAAGCTTACAACCCAAGCTTTGGGAATCCTCTCAAACAAAGAAATAAAGAAAACAACAAAATCTCTCTACAAGATAGATGTTTGCACTCTTTAAGCTCTCAACCAAACCTAAAACACTTGAGCAAATATAAACATTTAGAGCTCACAAGTGTTGTCTATACAAGAATGAAAGAATTAAGCACTAAGACAAATTTTCATCATAATGTTGTTGACTTGAGGATCATTAGTTGTTGCTGAAGCTTGAAGGGTCCTTTTATAGTCCCAATTAAGTTCCTAGCCATTGGAGACCGTTGGGATTGAATTGGAGCAGTTAGAGCCACTATTTCCTGCAATTAATATAGTTCTCAGCGGCTGTCCGTATCGATACACGGGTTACCCGTGATCGATCGCCTTTCTTGGAAACTAGTCATTAAGCTCTTAGTTGCTTAACCGTTTACGTCGACGCTGCGTGTACTGTATCGATACATGTACTAGCCATTGCGCTCAATCTTGCTAACCGTGACGAAACACCATAGGTCGCTTTGGCAAACCATATCGGTATGCCTTGGTCTGTTTGGTAAACCATATCGGTGCGGGTTGGTCTGCTTTTCATTACACTCGCAATTTGAAAAACCGTTGGGAAATATCCGTTGGGGGTAGTTAAACAGGATATAGGTACGCATGTATGCGTATCGGTACAATTTTATCCATATCGGTACGCCTAAGGGCGTATAAAAGTATGGTTTTTGATTTTGGAATATCACCGTAGTTGAAACCCTTGAACCGTATCGATCACGGGGTATACCGTAATCGGTATGCCTGTATTGAAAACATTAGTTTGGATACTTTAAAACATTTCCAAAACCTCTCAAAAACTTCTCAAACTTATTTTCAAGTTGTTTGGACTTAAAAACATTTTTTAATTCTTTTCAATTTAGTCCAAAACTATTTTCCAATTATTATATCAAAACAAATATCCTAACAATCTCCCCCTTTTTGATATAATAAAATCAACTTGAAAAATTGTTTTTGAGATTCTCCCCTTAGTAAGAATAAGATTTGAATAAGAGATTTTAATGATGAAAATCTTATAAGCTCTCATTTGAAAATTCAATTTTTCAAAACATTCTCCCCCTTTTTGTTATATAAAAAATGGTTCAAACTAAAGTTTGAAAACTTTAAAGTTCATAACAATGGAGAGTTTCAAATGAATTTTTTGACAAAAATAAGTTTTGTTTTAAAAATTGGCTCTCCCTTACTCAAGCATCATTCAAATGTTAGTCCAACATATATGATAAACTAGTTGAATTAAAAGAAAATAAATCAAATAAAAATGAACAAAAATTCAACTAATTTTGCCACACTTGAATCAAAGGGATGATGTGAAGCTTTCGTTCTTCAAGCGTTCATCCTTGTGTGTATGGAGCTCCCCCTCAATCTCTTCACTTGTTGATCAAGGCTCTATCACACCTACAAAAGACAATCATTTGATTTTTGGTATCCAAATTGCTTTGGATCCATAGACATTAGTAGCACATAAATTTAGTCCCCTTATGAATCCATTTTTAAATTTCATCCTTTTTAGTTGAATTAATTAGTCCTTTTGGGACCCAAATACTTCTAAAGCATTTTCCATTCAAAAAATCTAGGGGCACTAGATTGTCTTTGTTAAAAATTTGGTTTTCCCAAATTATTTTTCATTTCAAGCTCTTTGAAATCAAATCTTTTTCTTTCTTAAGATCATCTACTTCAATTTGATGATCTTTTTCTTTCTTTTGAAGCAAATTTTGTAAATCTAAAACTTTAAATTCAAAATCCTTTAATTTTGCTTCAAATTCCAAATTGATTTTCACAAGCAAATCATTTTTATTTTTCAATTTAGTACTCAACTTTTTGTTTTTAGAAAATGAGGCTTTGAACTTAAAAACCAATTTCTCATATGCATCTTGCAACTCAACAAATATATATAATTTTAATTAGAACAATATGAGTTGGAAGTTACCTCTCCCTCATTGAGGGCCATTAAGCATAGGTGGGCTACTTCATCTTCATCGGTAGAGTCTTCATCACTCCATGTAGCCACATATGCTTTCTTTGATAATGATCCCTTTATGTTGAAGCGAGGGCAACCGGATTTTGTGTGTCTCGTCTTCTTGTAATTTGAGCACTTGGGGGAATCCACCATCTTCTTCTTCGATTCATGCTTGGATTCTTCTTTGTTGCTCTTCATGAATCGGGTTAATTCCTTGAAGAGATAGGCCATCTCTTCATCTTCACTATCCTCCTCACTTGATTCTTCTTGGTGACTTGTGGAGGATTGTAGAGCAATGGCATTCACATTAATGCCTAGCTCCGTGATTTTCTTCTTCCCCATATTCTTTATATCTTCCTTCTTCTTCTCTTCTTTTCCTTTCTTCATGATTTCATGAGTGAGAAGTGACTCCATGAGCTCATCTAGCTTTAGAACTTTGAGATTTTTGGCTTTGATGATGGTGATCTTCTTTGAGTCCCATGACTCAGAAAGAGAGTAGATAAGCTTTCGAACAAGCTTTTCCTTCGAAATGATTTCTCCATAGCCTTGAGTCCATTGGTGATGGTGGAGAATCTATCAAACATTTTCGTGATGTCTTCTTCCAGTTCCATCTTGAAGTTCTCATACTCAAGGTTGAGAAGGCCAATTTTGGTCTCTTTTACTTCGTTTGTTCCCTCGTACATGACTTCAAAATTGTCCTAAACTTCATTGACATCCTCACAAGAAGACATCTTCTCATAGATATTGGGGCTAAATACACAAAAGAGAATGTACAAAGCCTTACAATTTAGCTCCATATTCTTGTGATCATCCACATTCCGCCTTGCATCTTTGTGGTATGTATGGACCATCTTCAAACATCCCAAAGCTTGTAATCTTTGGTCTTGATGAAGAACATCATTCTAGTCTTTCAATAGGCATAGTTGATCCCGTCAATGAAATGTGGCTTGTCGATGGATTACGCTAATTATCTCTGGTTGACTTGTTAGTTGGTCGAGCTTTCAAATCGTCTCAATAGGTTGTTAGACATTCTCAATTAAACCTCGCTCTAATACCAATTGTTGGGCTCGAATTCCTTCAACTAATATGCTTGCCAAGTGGTGGAGAAGTTGATTTTGGGGTGTATGTGGCAGAAGCAAAAGATGAGACAATGAACACAATAATTTATAGTGGTTCAAGCTTCTAACAAGCTCTACATCCACTACCTTAGCTCCCACTAAGGATTTCCCAAAATCACTATGAATTTCTTCCCCTTTTACAAGGCTTAAGAGGCAACCTTTACAATCCTAGACCCAATTACCAAGTCTAGCATCCAAAGCTTTCAACCCAAGCTTTGGGAATCCTCTCAAACAAAGAAATAAAGCAAACAACAAAATCTCTCTACAAGATAGATGTTTGCACTCTTTAAGCTCTCAACCAAACCTAAAACACTTGAGCAAATATAAACATTTAGAGCTCACAAGTGTTGTCTATACAAGAATGAAAGAATTAAGCACTAAGACAAATTTTCATCATAATGTTGTTGACTTGAGGATCATTAGTTGTTGCTGAAGCTTGAAGGGTCCTTTTATAGTCCCAATTGAGTTCCTAGCCATTGGAGGCCGTTGGGATTGAACTGGAGCAGTTAGAGCCACTATTTCCTGCAATTAATATAGTTCTGCGGTGTCTGTCCGTATCGATACACGGGTTACGCGATCTTCTTGGAAACTAGTCATTAAGCTCTTAGTTGCTTAACCGTATCAAGATGCGCGTGTACCTGTATCGGTACATGTACTAGCCATTGCGCTCAATCTTGCTAACCGTATCGAAACACCATAGGTCGTTTGGCAAACCATATCGGTATGCCTTGGTCTGTTTGGTAAACCATATCAGTGCGGGTTGGTCTGTTTGAAAGACTCTGCAATTTGAAAAACCGTTGGGAAATATCCGTTGGGGGTAGTTAAACAGGGATAGGTACGCATGTATGCGTATCGGTACGATTTTATCCATATCGGTACGCCTAAGGGCGTATCAGTATGGTTTTTTGATTTTGGAATATCACTGTAGTTGAAACCCTTGAACCGTATCGATACGGGGTATACCGTATCGGTATGCCTGTATTGAAAACATTAGTTTGGATACTTTAAAACATTTCCAAAACCTCTCAAAAACTTCTCAAACTTATTTTCAAGTTGTTTGGACTTAAAAACATTTTTTAATTCTTTTCAATTTAGTCCAAAACTATTTTCCAATTATTATATCAAAACAAATATCCTAACAATCTCCCCCTTTTTGATATAATAAAATCAACTTGAAAAATTGTTTTTGAGATTCTCCCCTTAGTAAGAATAAGATTTGAATAAGAGATTTTAATGATGAAAATCTTATAAGCTCTCATTTGAAAATTCAATTTTTCAAAACATTCTCCCCCTTTTTGTTATATAAAAAATGGTTCAAACTAAAGTTTGAAAACTTTAAAGTTCATAACAATGGAGAGTTTCAAATGAATTTATTTTGACAAAAATAAGTTTTGTTTTAAAATTGGCTCTCCCTTACTCAAGCATCATTCAAATGTTAGTCAACATATATGATAAACTAGTTGAATTAAAAGAAAATAAATCAAATTAAAATGAACAAAAATTCAACTAATTTTGCCACACTTGAATCAAAGGGATGATGTGAAGCTTTCCTTCTTCAAGCGTTCATCCTTGTGTGTATGGAGCTCCCCTCAATCTCTTCACTTGTTGATCAAGGCTCTATCACACCTACAAAAGACAATCATTTGATTTTTGGTATCCAAATTGCTTTGGATCCATAGACATTAGTAGCACATAACTTAGTCCCCTTATGAATCCATTTTTCAATTTCATCCTTTTTAGTTGAAGTAATTAGTCCTTTTGGGACCCAAATACTTCTAAAGCATTTTCCATTAAAAAATTTAAGGGCACTAGATTGTCTTTGTTAAAAATTTGGTTTTCCCAAATTATTTTTCATTTCAAGCTCTTTGAAAATCAAATCTTTTTCTTTCTTAAGATCATCTACTTCAATTTGATGATCTTTTTCTTTCTTTTGAAGCAAATTTTGTAAATCTAAAACTTTAAATTCAAAATCCTTTAACTTTGCTTCAAATTCCAAATTGGTTTTCACAAGCAAATCATTTTTATTTTTCAATTTAGTAATCAACATTTTATTTTTAGAAAATGAGGCTTTGAACTTAAAAACCAATTTGTCATATGCATCTTGCAAACTCAACAAATGTATATAATTTTAATTAGAACAATATGAGTTGGAAGTTACCTCTCCTCATTGAGGGCCATTAAACATAGGTGGGCTACTTCATCTTCATCGATAGAGTCTTCATCACTCCATGTAGCCACATATGCTTTCTTTGATAATGATCCCTTTATGTTGAAGCGAGGCAACCGGATTTTGTGTGTCTCATCTTCTTGTAATTTGAGCACTTGGGGGAATCCACCATCTTCTTCTTCGATTCATGCTTGGATTCTTCTTTGTTGCTCTTCATGAATCAGGTTAATTCCTTGAAGAGATAGGCCATCTCTTCATCTTCACTATCCTCCTCACTTGATTTTCTTGGTGACTTGTGGAGGATTGTAGAGCAATGGCATTCACATTAATGCCTAGCTCCGTGATTTTCTTCTTCCCCATCTTCTTTATCTCTTCCTTCTTCTTCTCTTCTTTTCCTTTCTTCATGATTTCATGAGTGAGAAGTGACTCCATGAGCTCTCTAGCTTTAGAACTTTGAGATTTTTGGCTTTGATGATGGCGATCTTCTTTGAGTCACATGACTCGGAAAGAGAGAGATAAGCTTTCGAACAAGCTTTTCCTTCGAAATGATTTCTCCATAGCCTTGAGTCCATTGGTGATGGTGGAGAATCTATCAAACATTTTCGTGATGTCTTCTTCCAGTTCCATCTTGAAGTTCTCATACTCAAGGTTGAGAAGGCCAATTTTGGTCTCTTTTACTTCGTTTGTTCCCTCGTACATGACTTCAAACTTGTCCTAAACTTCATTGACATCCTCACAAGAAGACATCTTCTCATAGATATTGGGGCTAAATACACAAAAGAGAATGTACAAAGCCTTACAATTTAGCTCCATCTTCTTGTGATCATCCACATTCCGCCTTGCATCTTTGTGGTATGTATGGACCATCTTCAACAACATCCCAAAGCTTGTAATCTTTGGCCTTGATGAAGAACATCATTCTAGTCTTTCAATAGGCATAGTTGGTCCCATCAAAGAAATGTGGCTTGTCGATGGATTACGCTATTTATCTCCTGTTGACTTGTTAGTTGATCGAGCTTTCAAATCGTCTCAATAGGTTGTTAGACATTCTCAATTAAGCCTCGCTCTAATACCAATTGTTGGGCTCGAATTCCTTCAACTGATATGCTTGCCAAGTGGTGGAGAAGTTGATTTTGGGGTGTATGTGGCAGAAGCAAAAAATGAGACAATGAACACAATAATTTATAGTGGTTCAAGCTTTTAACAAACTCTACATCCACTACCTTAGCTCCCACTAAGGATTTCCCAAATTCACTATGAATTTCTTCCCCTTTCACAAGGCTTAAGAGGCAACCTTTACAATCCTAGACCCAATTACCAAGTCTAGCATCCAAAGCTTACAACCCAAGCTTTGGGAATCCTCTCAAACAAAGAAATAAAGAAAACAACAAAATCTCTCTACAAGATAGATGTTTGCACTCTTTAAGCTCTCAACCAAACCTAAAACACTTGAGCAAATATAAACATTTAGAGCTCACAAGTGTTGTCTATACAAGAATGAAAGAATTAAGCACTAAGACAAATTTTCATCATAATGTTGTTGACTTGAGGATCATTAGTTGTTGCTGAAGCTTGAAGGGTCCTTTTATAGTCCCAATTAAGTTCCTAGCCATTGGAGACCGTTGGGATTGAATTGGAGCAGTTAGAGCCACTATTTCCTGCAATTAATATAGTTCTGCAGCTGTCCGTATCGATACACGGGTTACCCGTATCGATACGCCCTTCTTGGAAACTAGTCATTAAGCTCTTAGTTGCTTAACCGTATCAGTACGCGTGTACCTGTATCAGTACATGTACTAGCCATTGCGCTCAATCTTGCTAACCGTATCGAAACACCATAGGTCGTTTGGCAAACCATATCGGTATGCCTTGGTCTGTTTGGTAAACCATATCGGTACGGGTTGGTCTGTTTCAGTACACTCTGCAATTTGAAAAACCGTTGGGAAATATCCGTTGGGGGTAGTTAAACAGGGATAGGTACGCATGTATGCGTATCGGTACAATTTTATCCATATCGGTACGCCTAAGGGCGTATCGGTATGGTTTTTTGATTTTGGAATATCACTGTAGTTGAAACCCTTGAACCGTATCGATACGGGGTATACCGTATCGGTATGCCTGTATTGAAAACATTAGTTTGGATACTTTAAAACATTTCCAAAACCTCTCAAAAACTTCTCAAACTTATTTTCAAGTTGTTTGGACTTAAAAACATTTTTTAATTCTTTTCAATTTAGTCCAAAACTATTTTCCAATTATTATATCAAAACAAATATCCTAACAATCTCCCCCTTTTTGATATAATAAAATCAACTTGAAAAATTGTTTTTGAGATTCTCCCCTTAGTAAGAATAAGATTTGAATAAGAGATTTTAATGATGAAAATCTTATAAGCTCTCATTTGAAAATTCAATTTTTCAAAACATTCTCCCCCTTTTTGTTATATAAAAAATGGTTCAAACTAAAGTTTGAAAACTTTAAAGTTCATAACAATGGAGAGTTTCAAATGAATTTTTTGACAAAAATAAGTTTTGTTTTAAAAATTGGCTCTCCCTTACTCAAGCATCATTCAAATGTTAGTCCAACATATATGATAAACTAGTTGAATTAAAAGAAAATAAATCAAATAAAAATGAACAAAAATTCAACTAATTTTGCCACACTTGAATCAAAGGGATGATGTGAAGCTTTCGTTCTTCAAGCGTTCATCCTTGTGTGTATGGAGCTCCCCCTCAATCTCTTCACTTGTTGATCAAGGCTCTATCACACCTACAAAAGACAATCATTTGATTTTTGGTATCCAAATTGCTTTGGATCCATAGACATTAGTAGCACATAACTTAGTCCCCTTATGAATCCATTTTTAAATTTCATCCTTTTTAGTTGAATTAATTAGTCCTTTTGGGACCCAAATACTTCTAAAGCATTTTCCATTCAAAAATCTAGGGGCACTAGATTGTCTTTGTTAAAAATTTGGTTTTCCCAAATTATTTTTCATTTCAAGCTCTTTGGAAATCAAATCTTTTTCTTTCTTAAGATCATCTACTTCAATTTGATGATCTTTTTCTTTCTTTTGAAGCAAATTTTGTAAATCTAAAACTTTAAATTCAAAATCCTTTAATTTTGCTTCAAATTCCAAATTGATTTTCACAAGCAAATCATTTTTATTTTTCAATTTAGTACTCAACTTTTTGTTTTTAGAAAATGAGGCTTTGAACTTAAAAACCAATTTCTCATATGCATCTTGCAACTCAACAAATATATATAATTTTAATTAGAACAATATGAGTTGGAAGTTACCTCTCCCTCATTGAGGGCCATTAAGCATAGGTGGGCTACTTCATCTTCATCGGTAGAGTCTTCATCACTCCATGTAGCCACATATGCTTTCTTTGATAATGATCCCTTTATGTTGAAGCGAGGGCAACCGGATTTTGTGTGTCTCGTCTTCTTGTAATTTGAGCACTTGGGGGAATCCACCATCTTCTTCTTCGATTCATGCTTGGATTCTTCTTTGTTGCTCTTCATGAATCGGGTTAATTCCTTGAAGAGATAGGCCATCTCTTCATCTTCACTATCCTCCTCACTTGATTCTTCTTGGTGACTTGTGGAGGATTGTAGAGCAATGGCATTCACATTAATGCCTAGCTCCGTGATTTTCTTCTTCCCCATATTCTTTATATCTTCCTTCTTCTTCTCTTCTTTTCCTTTCTTCATGATTTCATGAGTGAGAAGTGACTCCATGAGCTCATCTAGCTTTAGAACTTTGAGATTTTTGGCTTTGATGATGGTGATCTTCTTTGAGTCCCATGACTCAGAAAGAGAGTAGATAAGCTTTCGAACAAGCTTTTCCTTCGAAATGATTTCTCCATAGCCTTCGAGTCCATTGGTGATGGTGGAGAATCTATCAAACATTTTCGTGATGTCTTCTTCCAGTTCCATCTTGAAGTTCTCATACTCAAGGTTGAGAAGGCCAATTTTGGTCTCTTTTACTTCGTTTGTTCCCTCGTACATGACTTCAAAATTGTCCTAAACTTCATTGACATCCTCACAAGAAGACATCTTCTCATAGATATTGGGGCTAAATACACAAAAGAGAATGTACAAAGCCTTACAATTTAGCTCCATATTCTTGTGATCATCCACATTCCGCCTTGCATCTTTGTGGTATGTATGGACCATCTTCAAACATCCCAAAGCTTGTAATCTTTGGTCTTGATGAAGAACATCATTCTAGTCTTTCAATAGGCATAGTTGATCCCGTCAATGAAATGTGGCTTGTCGATGGATTACGCTAATTATCTCTGGTTGACTTGTTAGTTGGTCGAGCTTTCAAATCGTCTCAATAGGTTGTTAGACATTCTCAATTAAACCTCGCTCTAATACCAATTGTTGGGCTCGAATTCCTTCAACTAATATGCTTGCCAAGTGGTGGAGAAGTTGATTTTGGGGTGTATGTGGCAGAAGCAAAAGATGAGACAATGAACACAATAATTTATAGTGGTTCAAGCTTCTAACAAGCTCTACATCCACTACCTTAGCTCCCACTAAGGATTTCCCAAAATCACTATGAATTTCTTCCCCTTTTACAAGGCTTAAGAGGCAACCTTTACAATCCTAGACCCAATTACAAGTCTAGCATCCAAAGCTTTCAACCCAAGCTTTGGGAATCCTCTCAAACAAAGAAATAAAGCAAACAACAAAATCTCTCTACAAGATAGATGTTTGCACTCTTTAAGCTCTCAACCAAACCTAAAACACTTGAGCAAATATAAACATTTAGAGCTCACAAGTGTTGTCTATACAAGAATGAAAGAATTAAGCACTAAGACAAATTTTCATCATAATGTTGTTGACTTGAGGATCATTAGTTGTTGCTGAAGCTTGAAGGGTCCTTTTATAGTCCCAATTGAGTTCCTAGCCATTGGAGGCCGTTGGGATTGAACTGGAGCAGTTAGAGCCACTATTTCCTGCAATTAATATAGTTCTGCAGCTGTCCGTATCGATACGCCCTTCTTGGAAACTAGTCATTAAGCTCTTAGTTGCTTAACCGTATCAGTACGCGTGTACCTGTATCGGTACATGTACTAGCCATTGCGCTCAATCTTGCTAACCGTATCGAAACACCATAGGTCGTTTGGCAAACCATATCGGTATGCCTTGGTCTGTTTGGTAAACCATATCGGTGCGGGTTGGTCTGCTTTTGTACACTCGCAATTTGAAAACCGTTGGAAATATCCGTTGGGGGTAGTTAAACAGGGATAGGTACGCATGTATGCGTATCGGTACGATTTTATCCATATCGGTACGCCTAAGGGCGATCAAGTATGGTTTTTTGATTTTGGAATATCATTAGTTGAAACCCTTGAACCGTATCGATCGATACGGGTATACCGTGATATCGGTATGCCTGTTGAAAACATTAGTTTGGATACTTTAAAACATTTCCAAAACCTCTCAAAACTTCTCAAACTTATTTTCAAGTTGTTTGGACTTAAAAACATTTTTTAATTCTTTTCAATTTAGTCCAAAACTATTTTCCAATTATTATATCAAAACAAATATCCTAACAATCTCCCCCTTTTTGATATAATAAAATCAACTTGAAAAATTGTTTTTGAGATTCTCCCCTTAGTAAGAATAAGATTTGAATAAGAGATTTTAATGATGAAAATCTTATAAGCTCTCATTTGAAAATTCAATTTTTCAAAACATTCTCCCCCTTTTTGTTATATAAAAAATGGTTCAAACTAAAGTTTGAAAACTTTAAAGTTCATAACAATGGAGAGTTTCAAATGAATTTTTTTGACAAAAATAAGTTTTGTTTTAAAAATTGGCTCTCCCTTACTCAAGCATTCAAATGTTAGTCCAACATATATGATAAACTAGTTGAATTAAAAGAAAATAAATCAAATAAAAATGAACAAAAATTCAACTAATTTTGCCACACTTGAATCAAAGGGATGATGTGAAGCTTTCCTTCTTCAAGCGTTCATCCTTGTGTGTATGGAGCTCCCCCTCAATCTCTTCACTTGTTGATCAAGGCTCTATCACACCTACAAAAGACAATCATTTGATTTTTGGTATCCAAATTGCTTTGGATCCATAGACATTAGTAGCACATAACTTAGTCCCCTTATGAATCCATTTTTCAATTTCATCCTTTTTAGTTGAAGTAATTAGTCCTTTTGGGACCCAAATACTTCTAAAGCATTTTCCATTCAAAAATCTAGGGGCACTAGATTGTCTTTGTTAAAAATTTGGTTTTCCCAAATTATTTTTCATTTCAAGCTCTTTGGAAATCAAATCTATTTCTTTCTTAAGATCATCTACTTCAATTTGATGATCTTTTTCTTTCTTTTGAAGCAAATTTTGTAAATCTAAAACTTTAAATTCAAAATCCTTTAATTTTGCTTCAAATTCCAAATTGGTTTTCACAAGAAAATCATTTTTATTTTTCAATTTAGTAATCAACTTTTTGTTTTTAGAAAATGAGGCTTTGAACTTAAAAACCAATTTGTCATATGCATCTTGCAACTCAACAAATGTATATAATTTTAATTAGAACAATATGAGTTGGAAGTTACCTCTCCCTCATTGAGGGCCATTAAACATAGGTGGGCTACTTCATCTTCATCGATAGAGTCTTCATCACTCCATGTAGCCACATATGCTTTCTTTGATAATGATCCCTTTATGTTGAAGCGAGGGCAACCGGATTTTGTGTGTCTCGTCTTCTTGTAATTTGAGCACTTGGGGGAATCAACCATCTTCTTCTTCGATTCATGCTTGGATTCTTCTTTGTTGCTCTTCATAAATCGGGTTAATTCCTTGAAGAGATAGGCCATCTCTTCATGTTCACTATCCTCCTCACTTGATTTTTCTTGGTGACTTGTGGAGGATTGTAGAGCAATGGCATTCACATTAATGCCTAGCTCCGTGATTTTCTTCTTCCTCATCTTCTTTATCTCTTCCTTCTTCTTCTCTTCTTTTCCTTTCTTCATGATTTCATGAGTGAGAAGTGACTCCATGAGCTCATCTAGCTTTAGAACTTTGAGATTTTTGGCTTTGATGATGGCGATCTTCTTTGAGTCCCATGACTCAGAAAGAGAGTAGATAAGCTTTCGAACAAGCTTTTCCTTCGAAATGATTTCTCCATAGCCTTCGAGTCCATTGGTGATGGTGGAGAATCTATCAAACATTTTCGTGATGTCTTCTTCGAGTTCCATCTTGAAGTTCTCATACTCAAGGTTGAGAAGGCCAATTTTGGTCTCTTTTACTTCGTTTGTTCCCTCGTACATGACTTCAAACTTGTCCTAAACTTCATTGACATCCTCACAAGAAGACATCTTCTCATAGATATTGGGGCTAAATACACAAAAGAGAATGTACAAAGCCTTACAATTTAGCTCCATCTTCTTGTGATCATCCACATTCCGCCTTGCATCTTTGTGGTATGTATGGACCATCTTCAACAACATCCCAAAGCTTGTAATCTTTGGCCTTGATGAAGAACATCATTCTAGTCTTTCAATAGGCATAGTTGGTCCCGTCAAAGAAATGTGGCTTATCGATGGATTACGCTATTTATCTCCGGTAGAATTGTTAGTTGGTCGAGCTTTCAAATCGTCTCAATAGGTTGTTAGACATTCTCAATTAAGCCTCGCTCTAATACCAATTGTTGGGCTCGAATTCCTTCAACTGATATGCTTGCCAAGTGGTGGAGAAGTTGATTTTGGGGTGTATGTGGCAGAAGCAAAAAATGAGACAATGAACACAATAATTTATAGTGGTTCAAGCTTTTAACAAACTCTACATCCACTACCTTAGCTCCCACTAAGGATTTCCCAAATTCACTATGAATTTCTTCCCCTTTTACAAGGCTTAAGAGGCAACCTTTACAATCCTAGACCCAATTACCAAGTCTAGCATCCAAAGCTTACAACCCAAGATTTGGGAATCCTCTCAAACAAAGAAATAAATCAAACAACAAAATCTCTCTACAAGATAGATGTTTGCACTCTTTAAGCTCTCACCCAAACCTAAAATACTTGAGTAAATATAAACATTTAGAGCTCTCAAGTGTTGTCTATACAAGAATGAAATAATTAAGCACTAAGACAAATTTTCATCATAATGTTGTTGACTTGAGGATCATTAGTGTTGCTCAAGCTTGAAGGGTCCTTTTATAGTCCCAATTGAGTTCCTAGCCGTTGAAGACCGTTGGGATTGAATTGGAGCCGTTGGAGCCTCTATTTCCCGTAATTAATGCAGTTCTGTAGCTGTTTGTATCAATACGCCCTTCTTGGAAACTAGCCGTTAAGCTCTTAGCTGCTTAACTGTATCGGTACGCGTGTACATGTATCGGTACAGATATTATCCATTGCGCTCAGTCTTGCTAACTGTATCAAAACACCATGGGCCGTTTGGCAAACCGTATCGATACGCCTTGGTCTGTTTGGTAAACCGTATCGGTACGGGTTGGTCTATTTCTGTACGCTCTGCAATTTGAAAAACCATTGGGAAATAGCCGTTGGGGGTAGTTAAACAGGGATCGGTACGCATATATGCGTATCGGTATGACCCTATCCATATCAGTACGCCTAGGGGTGCATCGGTACAGTTTTTTAGTTATGGAAAATCACTGTAGTTGAAACCCTTGAACCGTATCGATACGAGGTATACCGTATCGATACGGGGTATATTGTATCGGTACGTCTGTATTGAAAATGTTAGTTTGACTACTTTAAAACATTTAAAACATTTCCAAAACCTCTCAAAAACTTCTCAAACTTATTTTCAAGTTGTTTGGACTTAAAAACAGTTTTGAATTCTTTTCAATTTAGTCCAAAACTAATTTTCAATTATTATATCAAAACAAATATCCTAATAGAGTTCTATACAAGGACTCTCAGCCCTACCTCTGACTCTGATGAGAATTCTATATAGTAAGGATTCACAGCCCTACAATCTCTAGCTTTGATGGGAGTTCTATAGAGGAAGGACTCTCAGCTCGAAAATTCCATCTAATGACAGCAAAAGGGTTCTATATAGGAAGAACCTATCACAGAGAAAGATACCATTTGGTGCCTATGACGATCAGAAATCGGGGTATCATCTCAAGATTTTCCAGTCTTCAGCCTTCTGGGAAGCAGCGAAAATCTTTTAGTAGTGTTGTAGTGAGATACCATTTCATGCCTATTACGATAAAAAATCGAGGTATGATCTTTAAATTTTTCGGTCTTCAGCCTCCTGTGAAGCAGAGAAAACTCATGCTTCTGGTACTGGCACTACGCGAGAATAAGAGTGAAGTGTCACTTTTTCTTGGAACTTTAAGATGGAGAGTCTTATATAGGAAAGATTCCCTACTCGAAAGATTCCACCCGTAGAAGGTCCTATATATGAGGAACCTACAGCTTTAAGACTCGAAGGTGAAAAAGTTCTATACAGGAAGAACTTGCAACCTGAAGATGTCTCCAAGACTTCAGTTGAAGAAAGAGTGAACAGTACTATATAGGAAGAGCTTGTGACCTCGAACTCCCGGTGCAAAAATTGTCTTCTTAACAGAGCACTCTAGTTTGAAGATTTTGCCTCCAAGAGCGGTCGAGCAAATCAACTGAAGATCAAGAGAGCAAGCGGTGGTCAGAGAAGAACCCTCAGCCTACCCGAACCAAAATGGTCACTCCTTTATCTTTGCTCTATCCATGTTACACAGTAATGAGCAAAGAGGGGCAGTTGTTGTAGCCCATTTTGTTCGGGCCCATTAACCATACCAAGACCCAAAATAAAAAAAAACCTTTATTATTATGAACCCAACATCAATTACAAATACCCAAACCGGCCCAAACCCATTATTAAAATCCAAATACAATACCCAAGCTCAAAACAACCCAATACCCATTTACATTGAATAAACCCTAGCCCAAATATTAAAAAAGAAAACCCTAAAGAAACCTATTATACACGATGCATGCGCCGGCCATCCCTGGTTGTGCGATGCACGCGTGATAAGTGTTCAAAAGTACTATTTTTCTTACCCCTTTTACCCATCTTATTGTTAGACTTAGGCTCATATTAGTTGCATAATTAGCCATTCATGCATTAATCCATGTTTCCTTCCATCATTGAGCTTGATTACATAACTTGGTAGTTTTTGTGGGAAAAAGATGCTGCTTTGGTGTGTTTCATGTGTATGTGCAGGATCATTTGCCAAAGCAAGGCTAGAGCTAGTTGCTAGGGCAATACATGAAGGATATGCCGAGCTAGTTGCCAGGGCAATGCATGAAGGAGACGCCGAGCCAGTTGCCAGGGTAATTGTCGACAAAGAACAAATGTGATATGGTAGTGAAATTGATGACTAGACAAGCCCAAGATGACGTGGAGCAAAGCCCAATCCCAAAGGAATTTGATTTCTATGAAGAGATTAAAGAAGAATTAAATTCTAAGAAGATAGGATAAGTTCTAGTAGGAATATAATTATAATAAAGAATTATATTCTTTAAAGATAATTTAATTCCAACTTAACTTCCTCCTCAAAGAAGGACTTTGACCTAGCCCTATAAAAGAGAGATGAATTTCGACAACTCCAAGGAGGGCAAGAGGAGAGAATTTTCGATAAGCATCTAGGGCAAGGGGATTTCGACAAGCTTCAACTCTTCATCTTTTTCTTTCTTGTTCAATTAGGTTCATGCTAGGGATTATTTATCTTGTGTTACTTTGGAACCTACCCATGAACTAAATCTATTTGGCCATGGTTATTGTGTTTTGTGGTTGTGGGAAACTATTGAATTTTGTTTAGGTAATAAGAGTTTGCACTTTTCTATTTCAAGGTTTATTCATTCTTGGTTCTTATTCTTGTTTGCGAGTGAATTGGGAGAGGATCTCGTAACTTCATCTATTTATCTAATATCGGGAGAGTTAGATTCAAGAAACGAATGAATATGATCTTTATTCAATCTATTGATGGTGAAGATTAATCTGGCTTAGGAATAAGTCAAGGATTTCAAC
Organism: Hibiscus mutabilis; assembly: GCA_019671005.1. Classification (NCBI taxonomy): domain Eukaryota; kingdom Viridiplantae; phylum Streptophyta; class Magnoliopsida; order Malvales; family Malvaceae; genus Hibiscus; species Hibiscus mutabilis. The sequence continues at coordinate 38,150 of JAGYYJ010001514.1, read as the reverse complement.
GGCTAAGAGAAGCACAAGATTGGTTGTTATTCACCCTTGATTCACGCAGGGATGTATTATCAAGGCATGCACAAGTAGCTAGAGTTTCAACTTAGGGATAAGAAGAAACCATTGAAGAACGCTCTGCCGAACCTTGAAGGTTGCTGCCCGTGACGCCCAAATAGTTGCCCAACTAGTCGCCTGTGCAACCATCGATTAGTTGCCAAGGCAACCCCACAGTGTTGCCACGACAACCGAAAGTTACCCGCACTCTTTTACCAAGACAATCCAATCGGCTATCACACCTCAACCCATGATAACCTTGCCTATCTCTCTCATCTAATTACATCGCCTTTTACTTATTTGCTTTCTAGATTAGTTATTAGTTAAAACTCATAAAATCTTTTACTTGTGTTTTTTTTACTTTTTACAAAGGCAAGAGACTAGATTCTTGAAGTGGCACCAATCCTGTGGAGACGATATCTTTATACTATAACTTGCAACGTGTATACTTGCACAATTATGTAGAACTTATTACGCGCAAACAAGTTTTTGGCGCCGTTGTCGGGATTGGCAATAGCGACTTTGTTTTTATTTTCTTGCACTTTCTTTTTACTTTTCTTGTTTATGATTCAAAGGGCTAACAAACTTTGGTTTTGCATTGGTATATGACCAAGGAGAGACCGATTACACCAGAATATCCCTTTGATCCATAAATCGAACGAACCTTACAAAGACTTAGACGAAGGATAAGAGTAGCAATGGCTAATCAAGACGGCAATATGAATCAAGATGTTCCAAATAGGAGGAGGAGTGATTCTTGCACGAAACAGAACTATTCGAGACTATCTTGAAGAAGATCTTGATGGACTTAATCCATGAGTTGTCACACCTGAAATTGAAGCTGACCACTTTGAGTTAAAACCGGTAAGTTTAATATGATCAACACAATTGGTCAATTTGGCGGCTCAAAGAACTAAAGATGCACGGCAACATCTTAAATCTTTCCTCGAGATTTGCAACTGCTCAAAATACACGAGTCACCCCCGATGTCTTACAATTAAGATTATTCCCCTATTCACTGAGGGATAGGGCGAAAGCATGGTTGAATAGCATTCCTGCCGGATCAATAGCATCTTGGACCGATCTTTGTCGTGATTTCCTTACTCGGTTTAATCTTACAAATTTGACTGATAAGCTTCGTAACGACATTACTTCTTTTCGGCAGGTGATAAGTGTTCAAAAGTACTATTTTTCTTACCCTTTTTACTCATATTATTGTTAGACTTATGCTCATATTAGTTGCATAGTTAGCCATTCATGCATTAATCCATGTTTCCTTCAATCGTTGAGCTTGATTACATAACTTGGTGATTTTTGTGGAAAAGATGCTGCTTTGGTGTGCTTTGTGTGTGTATGTGCAGGATCACTTGCCAAAGCAATGCCGAGCTGTTGCCAGGGCAATGCATGAAGGATATGCCGAGCTAGATGCCAGGGCAATGCATGAAGGAGACGCCGAGCCAGTTGCCATGACATTTGTCGACAAAAAACTAAATGCAATAGGGATGTCGAAATTCATGATTTTACAAGCCCAAGATGACATGGAGCAAGGCCTAAGCCCAAAGGAATTTGATTGCCATGCAAAGATTAAAGAAGAATTAAATTCCAAGAAGATAGGAGAAGTTCTAATAGGAATAAAATTATAATAAAGAATTATATTCTTTAAAGATAATTTAATTCCAACTCAAACTCCTCCTCAAGGAAGGACTTTGGCCTAGCCCTATAAATATCAAGGGAATTTCGACAAGACCAATAGAGAGAGCAAGAGGGAAATTTCGACAAGTCCAAGCAGGGCAAGATGAGAGAATTTTCGACAAGCATCAAGGGCAAGGAGGATTTCGACAAGCCTCCTCCTTCATCTTTTCTTCCTTGTTCGATTGGGTTCATGCTAGGGATTGTTTATCTTGTGTTTCTTTGGAACCTAGCCATGAACTAAATTTACTTGGCTATGGTTATTGTGTTTTGTGGTTGTGAGAAACTATTGGTTTTTGTTTAGGTAATAAGAGTTTGCACTTTTCTATTTCAAGGTTTATTCATTCTTGATTCTTATTATTGTTTGAGTGAATTGGGAGAGGATCTCGTGATTTCATCCATTTATCTAATATCGGGAGAGTTAGATTCAAGAAACGAATGAATATGATCTTTATTCAATCCAATGATGGTGAAGATTAATCCGCTTAGGAATAAGTTAAGGATTTCAACGGCTAAGAGGAGCGCAAGATTGGTTGTTGTTCACCCTGATTCACGCAGGGATGTATTATCAAGGCATGCACAAGTTGCTAGAGTTTCGACTTAGGGATAAAAAGAAACCATTGAAGAACGCCCGCCGAACCTTGAAGTTGCTGCCCAGCCGCCCAAGTAGTTGCCCAACTAGTCGCCTGTGCAACCATCAATTAGTTGCCAAGGCAACCCTGTCGTGTAAGTTGCCACGGCAAATCGAGTTGCCCTGCACTCTTTTACCAAAACGATCCAATCGGCTATCACACCTCAACTCACGATAACCCGCCTATCTCTCTCTCATTTGAACTCATCTTTTCTTTTACTTTATTGCTTTCTAGATTAGTCATTAGTTAAACTCCGATAATCCTTTACTTGTGTTTTTACTTTTTACAAAGGCAAGAGATTAGATCCTTGAAGTGGCACCAATCCTCGTGGAGACGATATCTTTATACTATAACTTGCGACGTGTATACTTGCACAATTGCGTAGCACTTATTACGCGCAACAAGTTTTTGGCGCCGTTGTCGGGATTGGCAATAGCGACTTTGTTTTTACTTTCTTGCACTTTCTTTTTATTTTTCTTGTTTAAAATTCAAAGGGCTAACAAACTTTGGTTTTGCATTGGTATATGACCAGTATGAGACCGACTTCACCAGAATATCCCTTGATCCGTAAATCGAACGAACCTTACAAAGACTTAGACGAAGGATAAGAGAAGCAATGGCAAATCAAGACGGCAATATGAATCAAGATGTTCGAGCAGGAGGAGGAGTGATTCTTGCACGAAATGTAACTATTCGAGACTATCTTGAAGAAGATCTTGATGGACTTAACCTGAGAGTTGTCGCACCTAAAATTGAAGCCGACCACTTTGAGTTGAAACCGGTAATGTTTAATATGATCAACACAATAGGTCAATTTGGCGGCTCAAAGAATCAAGACGCACGACAACATCTGAAATCTTTCCTCGAGATTTGCAACTCGCTCAAGATATACGAGTCACCCCGATGTCCTACGATTAAGATTATTCCCCTATTCACCGAGGGATAGGGCGAAAAGCATGGTTGAATAGCATTCTGCCGGATCCATAGCATCTTGGACTTATCTTTGTCGTGATTTCCTTGCTAGATTTAATCCTACAAATTTGATCGATAAGCTTCAGAACGACATTACTTTTTTTCGGCAGTGCGGATGATGAATCCATGTACGAGGCTTGGGAGCGATTTAGAGAACTTCTACACAAATGCCTTTTACACGGATTCCCGGTGTGGACTCAAGTAACAATGTTTTACAACGCCGTGAATACACCAACAAGGATGATGCTAGATGCCTCGCAAATGGCATATACTCCTAGATAAGTCACCGGAAGAAGCAATGCAAATTTTAAACAGGCTGGCCAAGAATGATTATCAATTCCCATCTACTAGAAGAGGAGGAGTTAGTCGCTAAGCCACAATACATGAACTAGGATCATCGATTCAATTTCGCACAATTGGCCGCTTTAACCAAGATGGTCCGTAACATGCAAAACCAAACAACACACATGAAGTCAAGGTAATGGATTCTTTTTGTGAGTTATGTGGCGATAACCATAATTCTTCCGAATGTATGCAGAATCCGAATCTAACTTCTATGTGGGGAATTACAATCGAGCAACAACATGATGTCAAATACATACAATCCAAATTGGAAGAAGCACCCAAATTTTTCATGGAGTAATCCCAACAATGCTCTAAAACCGTAACAATCGTAATGCACAAGCATCGGGATTCTAGCAGAATATGCCACGGCCAATGTATGCCGCAAAGAACAACCGACGACATCTAGTTCTTTGGAAAATTCTCTAAATGCTTTTATGATGAAAACTGAATCTTATATGGCTGAGAATAGTAATTTCATAAAAAGAACTGATGCTTTTATTAACAGAGACGAGATGAGATTGCAAAACCAAGAGGCGGCAATCAAATCATTGGAAAATCAAGTCGGACAGTTTGCTCAAAATCAACACTAGACCACAAGGAGGTTTACCTAGCGATACTCAAGTCACAAGAGGAACTGCGCCATGAGCAATGTAAGGCAATCACCACCGTAAGTGGCCAACAACTTAGAGAGGTTCAAACCCGCCACAAACAAAACTCCACAAAAGATCAAGACGAACCTAGCAGCAAAGCCTCGGATGCTGAACCAGAATTGCCGCGGCAACCGGCAATAAACATGCCTCGGAACCGATGATGCCTCGGCTTCTTGTGATAAGCATACCTCGCAACCCTGGATGATAACGCATCGGCAACTCCGCATGTCCCGGCAATGCCGTCAATCAGGTTTCAAACCAATGAAAGGATCGAAGATATCCGACTTCCACCACCATTCCCACAAAGGTTGAAGCGACAAAAGCAAGAATACCAATTCAAGAAGTTTCTAGATATCCTAAAGCAAGTCCACATCAACTTGCCACTGGTGGAAGCAATTGAACAAATGCCAACTATGCCAAGTTCCTTAAAGACATTGTGTCCAAAAGAACAAGGCTAGGAGAGTTTGAAACAGTTGCCGCGACAGAGGGATGCATGGCAATGTTGCACAATCGTATGCCACCTAAGTTGAAGGATCCCGGAAGTTTCACAATACCCTGTTCTATTGGAAATCACTATGTCGGGAAAGCACTATGCGACCTAGGGGCCAGCATAAACTTGATGCCTAAATCGGTTTTCCAAAAACTAGAATCGGGAAGGCAAGACCTACAATAATCATGCTGCAAACTAGCCGACATCCTATGTGCATCCGTAGGGAAAAATTGAGGACATATTGGTAAAAGTCGATAAATTTATTTTTCCCCCCGACTTTATTGTTTTGGATTGTGAAGCGGATGAGCATGCACCTATCATTCTCGGGAGACCATTCCTAGCGGCAGGAGAACCTTGATCGACGTTGAAAAGGAGAACTCACAATGAGGGTGAATGACCAGCAGGTCAAAATAAATGTGTTCCAAACACTAAGGCATGCCGATGATCCGTAAGAATGCCAACTACTTCATGCCACGACAGAGTTTAACTTCGATGAGGAATTTAGTTGCCTCGCAACTACATTGCCGACCAAGAGGAACATGAGGAGTATGAAGAACCGGTCGATGAGGAACAACAAGAAGAGGCAAATTGGCTAGTCAACCGACCAGGTACATACTTTGAACCACCGGACTACTCGTAAGGAAGGTAAGCTCAAAACCCTCTATCAAAAATCCACCAATTCTTGAGTTGAAACAATTGCCGAGCAAATCAAATATGTATACTTAGGGACCGATAATACATTACCTGTAATTATTTCTTCTAAGTTACAGCCTGAGCAGAAAAGAAGCTGATCAACATGTTGAAGCTACATAAAAAGGCAATAGGGTGGACAATTGCCGACTTGAAGGGAATTAGCCCGCGGTGTGCATGCACAAGATCTTGTTGGAAGATGATCACAAACCTTCAATTGAGGCCCGAGGAGACTGAATCATGCCATGAAAGGGGGTTGTAATGAAAGAAATCATCAAGTGGCTTGATGCCGGCATTATATATACCCTATCTCCGATAGTACGTGGGTAAGTCCGTACAATGTGTGCCAAAAAGGAGGTATAACAAAGGTAAGCAATGAAAATAATGAACATATACCAACCAGATCAGACCGGTTGGAGGGTTTGTATGGACTATAGAAAGCTAAACAAAGCCACTAGGAAAGATCACTTCCCATTACCCTTTATTGATCAAATGCTTGACCGCCTTGCAGGTAAACCCTTTTATTGTTTTCTTGATGGTTATTCAAAGTTACAATCAGATTGCCATAGCACCGTAAGATCAAGAAAAGACAACCTTCACATGCCCATACGGTACTTATGCCTTCCGAAGGATGCCGTTCGGATTGTGTAACGCCCGCAACCTTCCAAAGATGCATGATGGCGCTCTTTTTTCGACATGGTCGAACACTTCCTTGAGATCTTCATGGATGATTTTTCAGTTTTGGTAATGACTTCGACGGCTGTCTCGGCAATTTAGAGAGGGTGTTAGCAAGATGCGAAGAAACGGACTTAGTCCTCAATTGGGAGAAATGCCACTTTATGGTAGATGAAGGAATAGTGCTCGCCACAAGATTTCATCCAAGGGAATTGAAGTAGACAAAGCCAAGGTGGACGTGATCGAGAGATTACCCCACCAAATTCGGTTAAAGGAATTCAAGTTTTCTCTGGACATGCAGTTTTTACAAGAGGTTCATTCATAATTTTTCTAAAATCACTAAACCTTTGTGTAATCTGCTTGAACAGATAAAGTCTTCGATTTTGATGATTCATGCACTCAAGCATTCGAAACCCTAAAGAAAAAGCTTGCCTCGCACTCATTGTCGCTCCACCGCATTGACGCTACCTTTTGAGCTAATGTGTGATGCAAGTGATTTCGCGGTAGGAGCAAATCCTAGGCCAACGCACAGTAAGACCTTCCATGTGATATACTACGCTAGTAAAACTCTTAATGGTGCTCAAGTGAATTACACAACAACGGAGAAAGAGTTACTAGTTGTAGTTTTCGCATTTGACAAGTTCCGATCCTATTTAATTGGTACAAAGGTAATTGTTCATACGGACCATTCGCAATCAAATACTTATTTGCTAAAAAGGATGCTAAACCTCGTTTGATTCGTTGGATATTACTTTTACAAGAATTTGATATTGAAATTAAGGACAGAAAGGAACAGAAAATCAAGTGGCCGATCACTTATCACGTTTGGAATGCAATAGGGAGGTGGACGCGGATCTAGAGATATGTGATGCATTCCCGGATGAACAAATTTTAATTGCATCGGCAACCCTTGTCGCCTCAAAGAACCCTTGACGCCTCAAAGAACCCTAGACGCCTCGGCAACCATGGATGCACACGCCTCGGCAACTCTCGACGCCGCAGCAGTCTTTGACGCACACGCCGCGGCAATTATGGGAGCAGACACTACGGCAGCACATGCCTCGGCAATACCCTGGTACGCGGATTTAGTTAACTTCCTTGTTTGTGGTATTTTTCCGTATGGCATTACTCACCAAGGGAAGAAGCGGTTCCGCCATGATGCTAAGCATTACTTTTGGGACGAGCCTCTTTTGTTTAAACAATGTGCAGATCAGGTTATACGCCGATGTGTCCTCAAAGAAGAGCAACATAATGTACTCCCAAGAATGCCATTCTTCACCCTATGGAGGATATTTTGGAGGAACTCGTACCGCGGCCAAAGTCTTGCAATCCAGTTTGTATTGGCCAACATTGTACAAAGATGCCCAAGACTTTTACAAGCAATGTGATCGTTGCCAGAGGACGGGCAATATCTCTAGACGACATGAGATGCCACTCCAGAACATTATCGAGGTGGAACTGTTCGATGTATGGGGGATCGATTTTATAGGACCTTTCCCATCTTCATTTGACAACCTCTACATCTTACTCGCCGTTGACTATGTGTCTAAATGGGTAGAGGCAGCTGCAGTTCCCAACGACGATTCCAAGACCGTGCAACGATTCCTGCAGAAAAACATATTTACACGGTTTGGGATGCCGAGAGCAATTATCATTGACGGGGGCAAGCATTTTGACAACAGACTAATTGCCAAGATGTTGCAACGCTTCAGCATATCACACAAGATCGCCACGGCATATCACCCACAAACCAACGGGCAAGCAGAAATTTCCAGCCGGGAGTTGAAGGGAATACTCGAGAAAGTTGTAAATCCCTTAAGGAAGGATTGGTCATTAAGACTAGATGACGCACTTTGGGCATATCGCACTGCATTCAAAACACCCTTAGGTATGTCCCCCTTCCGACTTGTCTATGGTAAAACATGCCATCTACCGGTGGAAATCGAGCATAAGGCGTACTGGGCAATCAAGACCGTGAATATGGATTGGGAAAGTGCCAGACAAAAGCGCTTGATGGATCTCAATGAGATAGAAGAATTTCGTGCACTCGCCTATAACAATGCACGAATCTACAAGGAGAAAACAAAGTGATGGCACGACAAGAAACTATTGCCACGACAATTCACGCCAGGGCAACTAGTTCTCCTATTCAATTCTCGGCTAAAACTTTTCCCGAGAAAGCTGAAATCAAGATGGTCAGGACCATTTGAAGTCGTCAAACCATTCTCCCATGGTGCTGTGATAATCAAGTCCATCTCTGACAACCATGAATTCAAAGTTAATGGACAAAGATTGAAGCACTACAATGGTTCCCATGTGGAACGTAACAAGGAAGTGGTCAACTTAGGAGATGCATGAGCATGCTCTCCTTTCAGTATTTTCTTTTTCTTTTTCTTTTTCTTTTCATTTTTATTTTTAGGAGATATTTTATTTTTCTTCATTATCTTCAGGTTTTCTTTGTTTTCTTTTTCACAACAAGACTCACAACTACTATGCTAAGGAAATTTACTGCCAAGATCCTTGCCCCAGCAACCAATGAAGAAGATGCCGCGGCAACCTACATCGTGCCTGCACAAGCTGATGCCACGGCAACCAACCCTGAAGATGCCACGGCAACCAAAGCTAAAGACATCCCGGCAACAAGAAAACAACCATCGCGTTCAAGCAAAAGAATCAAGACACCGACTAGAAGGAAACTAATCATCTACGATGACGAACTCTCAGAGTAAGTCCTCGTATGCATTTTTATTTTTCGTTTTTTTATGCATGCATTGAGGACAATGCCTCACTCGAGTTTGGGGGGGGATTGTTATTAGTAATTACCATGTTTAGTTACACTTAAGTATTACATTTAGGATACATAAATTGCTTGCCATGCCTTTAAATTGGAACAAGAATTGCTTAGATTTGATGAATATTCGATGATGACTTTGCCAATGCACTTAATTGATAGAATTTTTATTCTAGGATAACCATGGAAAAACTTAGAATTTTACTATGATGCTAAATTGGATGAAACACTGTTGTGGTTTGATTGATTTAAGGAATTCTAGTAAACTTAGGTCGATAATTAACAAATTGGGGGATTAGAATAAAAATTGGATGAATGCTAGAGGTGCCCGAAATTGGCTCTAGCATATGCTAAAAAATTGATCACTAGAGGTGCCCGAAACTGGCCCTAGGAGGCGTTAAAAAAAATTTTAACTAGAGGTGCCCGAAACCGGCTCTAGTCGATTAAATTAACTTAAGAAAACTAAAAACAAATACTAGAGGTGCACGAAATTGGCTCTAGTTAAAACATGTTAAAAAGAACCCAATAAAGTAATTTGAAAACCTATTGTTTGCATAGAATCCGAAAAATCAACTTGCACACAACTCCGCACACACTCACAAGCATTATAGTTTAATTCCGAGTAACTCCTCAGTTTTCTGAAAAAATAAAAAGCCAATCATACTTTGTGCCCCGGTTCAGAGAATTGAAATCAAGTTCAAAGCTAAGTTTGTGAAAATTTGAAGTCTTGGCAGGTAATTCTGAGATTGCATTGCTTGAGGACAAGCAATAGTTCGAGTTTGGGGGTGTGATAAGTGTTCAAAAGTACTATTTTTCTTACCCTTTTTACTCATATTATTGTTAGACTTAGGCTCATATTAGTTACATAGTTAGCCATTCATGCATTAATCCATGTTTCCTTCAATCGTTGAGCTTGATTACATAACTTGGTGATTTTTGTGGAAAAGATGCTGCTTTGGTGTGCTTTGTGTGTGTATGTGCAGGATCACTTGCCAAAGCAATGCCGAGCTAGTTGCCAGGGCAATGCATGAAGGATATGCCGAGCTAGATGCCAGGGCAATGCATGAAGGAGACGCCGAGCCAGTTGCCATGGCATTTGTCGACAAAAAACTAAATGCAATAGGGATGTCGAAATTCATGATTTTACAAGCCCAAGATGACATGGAGCAAGGCCCAAGCCCAAAGGAATTTGATTTCCATGCAAAGATTAAAGAAGAATTAAATTCCAAGAAGATAGGAGAAGTTCTAGTAGGAATATAATTATAATAAATAATTATATTCTTTAAAGATAATTTAATTCCAACTCAAACTCCTCCTCAAGGAAGGACTTTGGCCTAGCCCTATAAATATCAAGGGAATTTCGACAAGACCAATAGAGAGAGCAAGAGGGAAATTTCGACAAGTCCAAGTAGGGCAAGAGGAGAGAATTTTCGACAAGCATCAAGGGCAAGGAGGATTTCGACAAGCCTCCTCCTTCATCTTTTCTTCCTTGTTCGATTGGGTTCATGCTAGGGATTGTTTATCTTATGTTTCTTTGGAACCTAGCCATGAACTAAATTTACTTGGCTATGGTTATTGTGTTTTGTGGTTGTGAGAAACTATTGGTTTTTGTTTAGGTAATAAGAGTTTGCACTTTTCTATTTCAAGGTTTATTCATTCTTGATTATTATTATTGTTTGCGAGTGAATTGGGAGAGGATCTCGTGATTTCATCCATTTATCTAATATCGGGAGAGTTAGATTCAAGAAACGAATGAATATGATCTTTATTCAATCCAATGATGGTGAAGATTAATCGCTTAGGAATAAGTTAAGGATTTCAACGGCTAAGAGGAGTGCAAGATTGGTTGTTGTTCACCCTTGATTCACGCAGGGATGTATTATCAAGGCATGCACAAGTTGCTAGAGTTTCGACTTAGGGATAAGAAGAAACCATTGAAGAACGCTCCGCCGAACCTTGAAGTTGCTGCCCGATCGCCCAAGTAGTTGCCCAACTAGTCGCCTGTGCAACCATCAATTAGTTGCCAAGGCAACCCGTCGTGCAAGTTGCCACGGCAAATCGAGTTGCCGTGCACTCTTTTTACTAAAACGATCCAATCGGCTATCACACCTCAACTCACGATAACCTGGCCTATCTCTCTCTCATTTGAACTCATCTTTTCTTTTACTTTATTGCTTTCTAGATTAGTCATTAGTTAAACTCCGATAATCCTTTACTTGTGTTTTTACTTTTTACAGTGCAAGAGATTAGATCCTTGAAGTGGCACCAATCCCTGTGGAGACGATATCTTTTATACTATAACTTGCGACGTGTATACTTGCACAATTGCGTAGCACTTATTACGCGCAACAGCAGGCAGATGATGAATCCATGTACGAGGCTTGGGAGCGATATAGAGAACTTCTACACAAATGCCCCTTACACGGATTCCCGGTGTGGACTCAAGTAACAATGTTTTACAACGCCGTGACTACACCAACAAGGATGATGCTAGATGCATCGGCAAACGACATACTTCTAGATAAGTCACCAGAGGAAGCAATGCAAATTCTAAACAGGCTGGCCAAGAATGATTATCAATTCCCCTCTACTAGAAGAGGAGGAGTTAGACGCCAAGCCACAATACATGAACTAGGATCATCATATTCAATTTCGGCACAATTGGCCACTTTAACCAAGATGGTCCAGAACATGCAAAAACCAAACAACACACATGAGGTCAAGGTAATGGATTCTTTTTGTGAGTTATGTGGTGATAACCATGATTTTTCTGAATGTATGCAGAATCCGAAATCCAGCTTCTATGTGGGGAATTACAATCGGAACAACAATGTGATGTCCAATACTTACGATCCAGCTTGGAAGAAGCACCTAATTTTTTCATGGAGTAATCCCAACAATGCTCTAAACCAGAACAATCAAAATGCACAAGCATCGGGATTCCAGCAGAATATGCTACAGCAACAGTTACCGCAGCAACAACCGACAACATCTAGTTCTTTGGAAAATCCTCTAAATGCTTTTATGATGAAAACTGAATCTTATATGGATGAGAATAGTAACTTCATAAAAAGAATTGATGCTTTTATTAACATGATCGAGATGAGATTGCAAAACCAAGAGGCGGCAATCAAATCATTGGAAAATCAAGTCGGACAGTTTGCTCAAAATCTAAATACTAGACCACAAGGAGGTTTACCTAGCGATACTAAAGTCGCAAGAGGAACTGGCCATGAGCAATGTAAGGCAATCACCACTAGAAGTGGCCAACAACTTAGAGAGGCTCAAACCCGCTCATCAAACAAAACTCCACAAAAAGATCAAGACGAACCTAGCGGCAAAGCCTCAGATGCTGAACCAGGAATTGCCGTGGCAACCGGCAATAAGCATGCATCGGCAACCGACGATAATGATGCTTCGGCAACTTGTGATAAGCATGCCTCGGCAACCCTAGTTGATAATGCCTCGGCAACTCTAGTTATCCCGGCAATGCCGTCAATCAGGTTCCAAACCAATGAAAGTATCGAAGATATCCGACTTCCACCACCATTCCCACAAAGGTTGAAGCGACAAAAGCAAGAATACCAATTCAAGAAGTTTCTTGATATCTTAAAGCAAGTCCACATCAACTTGCCATTGGTGGAAGCAATTGAACAAATGCCAAACTATGCCAAGTTTCTTAAAGACATTGTGTCCAAGAGAACAAGGCTAGGAGAGTTTGAAACAATTGCCGCAACAGAGTGATGCATGGCAATGTTGCACAATCGTATGCCACCCAAGTTGAAGGATCCCGAAAGTTTCACAATACCCTGTTCTATTGGAAATCACTATGTCGGGAAAGCATTATGCGACCTTGAGGCTAGCATAAACTTGATGCCTAAATCGGTTTTCCAGAAACTAGGAATCAGAAAGGCAAGACCTACAACAGTTATGCTACAGCTAGCCGACAAATCCTATGTGCATCTAGAGGGAAAAATCGAGGACATACTGGTAAAAGTTGATAAATTTATTTTTCCCGCTGACTTTATTGTTTTGGATTGTGAAGCAGATGAGCATGCGCCCATCATTCTCGGGAGACCATTCCTAGCAACAGGGAGAACCTTGATCGATGTTGAAAAGGGAGAACTCACAATGAGGGTGAATGACCAGCAAGTTAAACTAAATATGTTCCAAACACTAAGGCATGTCGATGATCCAAAAAAATGCCAACTTCTTCATGCCACGGCAGAGTTTAACTTTGACGAGGAATTTAGTTGCCTCGGCAACTACATTGCCGATCAAGAGGAACCTGAGGAGTATGAAGAACCGGTCAATGAGGAACAACAAGAAGAGGCAAATTGGCTAGTCAATCGACCAGGTACATACTTTAAACCACTGGATTACTCAGGTAAGGAAGGTAAGCTCGAAAAACCCTCTATTGAACAACCACCGATTCTTGAGTTGAAACAATTGCCAGAGCAACTAAAATATGCATATTTAGGAACCGATAATACATTGCCTGTAATTATTTCTTCTAAGTTACAGATTGAGCAAGAAAAGAAGCTGATCAAGATGTTGAAGCTACACAAAAAGGCAATAGGGTGGCCAATTGCCGACTTGAAGGGAATTAGCCCGGCAGTGTGCATGCACAAGATTTTGTTGGAAAATGATCACAAACCTTCAATTGAGGCCCAGAGGAGACTGAATCATGCCATGAAAGGGGTTGTAATGAAAGAAATCATCAAGTGGCTTGACGCCGGCATTATATACCCTATCTCTGATAGTACATGGGTAAGTCTGGTACAATTTGTACCGAAAAAGGGAGGTATAACGGTGGTAAGTAATGAAAACAATGAACTCATTCCAACCAGGAGTGTGACCGGTTGGAGGGTTTGTATGGATTATCGAAAGCTAAACAAAGCCACTAGGAAAGATCACTTCCCATTACCCTTTATTGATCAAATGCTTGATCGTCTTGCAGGTAAACCCTTTTATTGTTTTCTTGATGGTTATTCAGGTTACAATCAAATTGCCATAGCACCAGAAGATCAAGAAAAGACAACCTTCATATGCCCATACGGTACTTATGCCTTTCGAAGGATGCCGTTAGGATTGTTTAACGGCCCGGCAACCTTCCAAAGATGCATGATGACACTCTTTTCAGACATGGTCGAAGACTTCCTTGAGATCTTTATGGATGATTTTTTTGTTTTTGGTAATGACTTCGACAACTGTCTCGGCAATTTATAGAGGGTGTTGGCAAGATGTGAAGAAACTGATTTAGTCCTCAATTGGGAGAAATGCCATTTTATGGTAGATGAAGGAATAGTGCTCAGTCATAAGATTTCATCCAAGGGAATTGAAGTAGACAAAGCCAAGGTGGACGTGATCGAGAGATTACCCCCACCAAGTTCGGTTAAAGGAATTCGAAGTTTTCTTGGACATGCAGATTTTTACAGGAGGTTCATTCATAATTTTTCTAAAATCACTAAACCCTTGTGCAACTTGCTTGAACAGGATAAAGTCTTCGATTTTGATGATTCTTGCACCCAAGCATTCGAAACCCTAAAGAAAAAGCTTGTCTCGGCATCCATTATCGTTCCACCAGATTGGACACTACCTTTTGAGCTCGTGTGTGATGCAAGTGATTTCACGGTAGGAGCAGTTCTAGGCCAATGCACAGGTAAGACATTCCATGTGATATACTATGCAAGTAAAACTCTTAATAGTGCTCAAGTGAATTACACAACAACGGAGAAATAGTTACTAGCTGTAGTTTTCGCATTTGACAAGTTCCGATCCTATTTGATTGGTACAAAGGTAATTGTTCATACAGACCATTCGGCAATCAAATATCTATTTTCTAAAAATGATGCCAAACCTCGTTTGATTCATTGGATATTACTTTTACAAGAATTTGATATTGAAATTAAGGACAGGAAATGAACAAAAAATCAAATGGCCGATCACTTATCACGTTTAGAATGCAATAGGGAGGAGGACGCGGATCTAGAGATATGCGATGCATTCCCGGATGAACAAATTTTAGTTGCCTCAGCAACCATGGATGCGCATGCCTCGGCAACCCTCGACTCCTCGGCAACCATGGACACGCACGTCTTGGCAACTCTCGATGCCGCAGCATCTCTTGACGCACACGCCTCGGCAACCATGGATGCACACGCCTCGGCAACTCTCGATGTCGTAGCAGCCTTTGACGCGTACGCCTTGACAATTTTGGGAGCAGTTGCCACGGCAACACATGCCTCGACAATACCCTGGTATGCGGATTTAGTTAATTTCCTTGTTTGTGGTATTTTACCTTATGGCATTACTCACCAAGGGAAGAAGCGGTTCTGCCATGATGTGAAGCATTACTTTTGGGATCAGCCTCTTTTTTTAAACAATATGCAGATCAGGTTATACGCCGATGTGTCCCTGAAGAAGAGCAACAGAATGTACTCCGGCAATGCCATTCTTCACCCTATGGAGGACATTTTGGAGGAACTCGTACCACGGCCAAAGTTTTGCAATCCGGTTTGTACTGGCCAACATTGTACAAAGATGCCCAAGACTTTTACAAGCAATGTGATCGTTGCCAGAGGACGGGCAATATCTCTAGACGACATGAGATGCCGCTCCAGAACATCATCGAGGTGGAATTGTTCGAATGTATGGGGGATCGATTTTATGGAACCTTTCCCATCCTCATTCGGCAACCTCTACATTCTACTTGTCGTCGACTACGTGTCTAAATGGGTGGAGGCAGTTGCAGTTCCCAACAACGATTCCAAGACCGTGCAACGATTCTTGCAGAAAAACATATTTACACGGTTTGGGATGCCGAGAGTAATTATCAGTGACGAAGGCAAGCATTTTGACAACAGACTAATTGCCAAGATGTTGCAATGCTTCGGCATATCACACAAGATCGCCACGGCATATCACCCACAAACCAACGGGCAAGCAGAAATTTCTAACCGGGAATTGAAGGGTATACTCGAGAAAGTTGTAAATCCCTCTAGGAAGGATTGGTCATTAAGAATAGACGACGCACTTTGGGCATATCGCACTGCATTCAAAACACCCTTAGGTATGTCCCCCTTCCGAATCGTCTATGGCAAAACATGCCATCTACCGGTGGAAATCGAACACAAGGCATATTGGGCAATCAAGACCGTGAATATGGATTGGGAAAGTGCCGGACAAAAGCGTTCGTTGGACCTCAATGAGATAGAAAAGTTTCGTGCACTCGCCTATAACAATGCACGAATCTAGAAGGAGAAAACAAAGCAATGGCATGACAAGAAACTATTGCCACGACAATTAATGCCAGGGCAACTAGTTCTCTTATTGAATTCTAGGCTAAAACTTTTCTCGGGAAAGCTGAAATCAAGATGGTAGGGACCATTCGAAGTCGTCAAACCATTATCCCATGGTGCTGTGATAATCAAGTCCATCTCTGACAACCATGAATTCAAAGTTAATGGACAAAGATTGAAGCACTACAATGGTGCCCATGTAGAACGTAACAAAGAAGTGGTCAACTTAGGAGATGCATGAGCCTGCTCTCCCTTTGATATTTTTTTCTTTTTCTTTTTATTTCCGATTAATTTTTTTTGAACTATTTTTTTTATTTTTTATTATTTCCGATTATTATTATTCTTTATGATAGATTTTTTTTTATCTTTTTAAGTTTAAGAATTCCTTTACACATCTTTATTTATTTTCTTTTATTAGTCTATCTTTAATTTTAATCCTTATTTGATTTGTCTTTGAATTGTAGGAAAAGAGTTCAAGATAAAGAGGAATTTTAATCCAAGAAGGAAAACATCTTCAACCAGAAAATTAATGGGCTGAATCTAAGGCTTATATAAAGCCTCCAACTTACCCTAATTAAACCCCCTTGCCGTCACCCTCTCCCTAAACCAAAACCCTTTTTTCGTCTTCCCTTAATCGTACCCACCATATTCACCACCTATCTTTTCTATAAAAACCCATCACCCTTAACCTATTCCTACTTTTTATCTTGCAACTCTTTAGTTTCTTTTATTTTCTTTGCTTTTACAAAACTCACAACCAAGATCATCCATGGCATCCAAAATTAAATTTTTAGTTCATCCAAGTTCCTCCAAAGAACCAAGATACAAGAAGTTTGCTACACCGATGGTTCAAGAAAGATTTCACTCCAAGTTTGAAAGCCGGAAGATTCATGAAGAACAATGCTTTGAATACTCCAACTTTCATCAAGATTTCGGCCTTGAACCATTCATCTTCGAGAAGATTGCACATCAAAAGTGGCAAATCTTTTGCCATCAATCGGAACAGGGAAACATCTCATGGGTAAGAGAATTCTATGCTCACTCACCTAACCCGAATAATTCTTATGTTTCGTGACAAGGCCATACTCATAAGCCCCAAAAACGACAACACCTTTTACGGGCTTTACATTGAGAAGGACGAGCATCAAGCCTTCGTTTATCAAATCACGCCCAAGCAACTCGACAAGGTGCTTCAAGAACTCACTCAACCGGGAACTCATTGGAACGACGGTAAATACAAGGGCACGGTAAATCGCCTTCGGCTTAAACCTGAGGCAAAACTATGGAATAATTTTGTTAAAACTTCTTTAATGCCCACCACACACAATACTACCGTTGATATACCACGTCTTTTGCTCATACATTCTATTTTGCATAATCGTATCATTAACATTGGAAAATTTATTTGTGATGAGATTTTTGTATGTAGCTCAAAAGATAGGGGTTCTCTTTTCTTCCCTTGCTTAATTTCTAATCTTAAGGAGATGCATGTCCCAAGTGAGTCCACCGATGAAAAGGCCCTACCAAAGTCCGGTTGGAATCAAGCACAAATCTGAAAGCTAATGGGAGAGACACCGGGAAAATCTTCAAGGCCTCCAATTGCCGCGGCAACTCCTGCCGCCCTATCAATCCCTAATGCCTAAGCACCTAACGCCCGGGCAACACGGCCATCAACACCGGGACACTTTGAAGCACTCTTGCAACCATTGGCAAGCCACATAAGGCAAATTGAAGACCGGCAACTAATGTTCATGCGGTACATGAAGGAGCACAACAATGCCATTACCCAAGTCATCCTAGAAAAATACCCGTACAGTCGCGTGTCGTTCCCAATCTTTCCTGCCGAGATCTTTGCCCCTGCAACCAATGAAGCAGTCGCCACGGCAACCACAACAGATGATACCGCGACAACCTACAGCGTGCCTGCACAAGCTGATGCCACGGCAACCAACCCTGAAGATGCCACGGCAACCAAAGCTAAAGATGTCCCGGCAACCACTGCAAAAGCCAAAGGTAAAGCACCTATGCCCGAATCAACTCCTACGGAATCATTTTCTGATTTTTCAGATTCGGACGAGTCCTCCATTGCACCAACAAAGACCGCATCAATTGAATGCTCCAAGCGAAAAGCCAATGACACTGATGAAGAAGACGATGAGGACAACCTCGTACGAGGATCGATTCCACCACCGGCAACAAGAAAACAACCATCGCGTTCAAGCAAGAGAATCAAGACACCAACCAAAAGGAAACTAATCATCCACGATGACGAACTCTCAGAGTAAGTCTTCGTTTGCATTTTATTTTTCGTTATTTTTATTTTTCTTTAATGCATGCATTGAGGACAATGCCTCACTCGAGTTTGGGGGGGATTCTTATTAGTAGTTACCATGTTTAGTTACATTCATCTTAAATCTTACATTTAGGATACATAAATTGCTTGCCATGCCTTTAGTTGGAACAAGAATTGCTTAGATTTGATGAATATCCGATGATGACTTTGCCAATGCACTTAATTGATAGAATTTTTATTCTAGGATAACCATGGAAAAACTTAGAATTTTACTATGATGCTAAATTTGATGAAACACTGTTGTGATTTGATTGATTTAAGGAATTCTAGTAAACTTAGGTTGATAATTAACAAATTGGGGGATTAGAATAAAAATTGGATGAATGCTAGAGGTGCCCGAAATTGGCTCTAGCATGTGCTAAAAAAATGATCACTAGAGGTGCCCGAAACTGGCTCTAGTATGTGCTAAAAAACTTTTTTTGATCGCTAGAGGTGCCCGAAACCGGCTCTAGTCGAATAAAACTAAAAACAAAACACTAGAGGTGCCCAAAACTGGCTCTAGTTAAAACATGTTAAAAAGAACCCAATGAAGTAATTTGAAAACCTCTTGTTTGCATAGAATCCGAAAAATCAACTTGCACTCAACTCCGCACACACTCACAAGCATTATAGTTTGATTCCGAGTAACTCCTAAGTTTTCCGAAAAATGAAAAGCCAGTCATACTTTGTGCCCTGGTTCTGAGAATTGAAATCAAGTTCAAAGCTAAGTTTGTGAAAATTAAAGTCTTGGCAGGTAATTATTAGTTTGCATTGCTTGAGGACAAGCAATAGTTCGAGTTTGGGGGTGTGATAAGTGTTCAAAAGTACTATTTTTCTTACCTTTTTTACTCATATTATTGTTAGACTTAGGCTCATATTAGTTGCATAATTAGCCATTCATGTATTAATCCATGTTTCCTTCCATCATTGAGCTTGATTACATAACTTGGTAGTTTTTGTGGGAAAAGATGTTGCTTTGGTGTGTTTTATGTGTATGTGCAGGATCATTTGACAAAGCAAGGCTAGAGCTAGTTGCCAGGGCAATATATGAAGGAGATGTCGAGCTAGTTGCCAGGGCAATGCATGAAGGAGACGCCGAGCCAGTTGCCAGGGCAATTGTCGACAAAGAACAAAGGTGATATGGTAGTCGAAATTGATGACTAGACAAGCCCAAGATGACGTGGAGCAAAGCCCAATCCCAAAGGAATTTGATTTCCATGAAGAGATTAAAGAAGAATTAAATTCCAAGAAGATATGAGAAGTTCTAGTAGGAATATAATTATAATAAAGAATTATATTCTTTAAAGATAATTTAATTCCAACTTAACTTCCTCCCCAAAGAAGGACTCTGGCCTAGCCCTATAAAAGAGAGAGGAATTTCGACAACTCCAAGGAGGGCAAGAGGAGAGAATTTTCGACAAGCATCTAGGGCAAGGGGATTTCGACAAGCTTCAACTCTTCATCTTTTTCTTTCTTGTTCAATTAGGTTCATGCTAGGGATTATTTATCTTGTGTTTCTTTGGAACCTAGCCATGAACTAAATCTATTTGGCTATGGTTATTGTGTTTTGTGGTTGTGAGAAACTATTGGATTTTGTTTAGGTAATAAGAGTTTGCACTTTTCTATTTCAAGGTTTATTCATTCTTGGTTCTTATTCTTGTTTGCGAATGAATTGGGAGAGGAACTCGTAACTTCATCTATTTATCTAATATCAGGAGAGTTAGATTCAAGAAACGAATGAATATGATCTTTATTCAATCTATTGATAGTGAAGATTAATCCGGCTTAGGAATAAGTCAAGGATTTCAACGGCTAAGAGGAGTGCAAGATTGGTTGTTGTTCACCCTTGATTCACGCAGGGATGTATTATCAAGGCATGCACAAGTAGCTAGAGTTTCGACTTAGGGATAAGAAGAAACCATTGATGAACGCTCTGCCGAACCTTGAAGGTTGCTGCCCAGACGCCCAAGTAGTTGCCCAACTAGTCACCCAGGCAACCATCGATTAGTTGCCAAGGCAACCCCGTTGTGCAAGTTGCCACGGCAACTGAGTTGCCCGTGCACTCTTTTACCAAGACAATCCAATCGGCTATCACACCTCAACTCACGATAACCTGGCCTATCTCTCTCATCTAATTACATCGCCTTTTACTTATTTGCTTTCTAGATTAGTTATTAGTTAAAACTCATATAATCCTTTACTTGTGTTTTCTTTTACTTTTTATAGTGCAAGAGACTAGATTCTTGAAGTGGCACCAATCCATGTGGAGATGATATCTTTTATACTATAACTTGCAACGTGTATACTTGCACAATTGCGTAGCACTTATTACGCGCAACAACGCGCGTCACCACTTGCATCCTACCACCCATCTCTGACCGGCCACTATGCTCCACCACCTAAGGTCACTTCAAACCTGCAAAAGCAAAAAAATAGATCATTATTAATCTGTAAAATTAAGCAAGTTGATTTTGTCTCTTTTTCGGGTATTTAAAACCCATAATCCTTGTTGTAAAGGTTACGGAAAAAATGAAATAAAAATAGTCTATTAAAAAAACAAAATAGAGGGTGAGAGGATTCGGCAGTGTTTGGATCAAGCAAAAGTCAAGAAAAGGTAATTTTTTTTAAAATATAAAAAAACGATTCGATCCATCCTAGATCTAGCAATATCAAGAAAGAGTTTTTAAAAAATAAACACAAATATATACTTAGGGTTAAAAAAACTACTTGCTGGGCTTTTTTTGGTGATTTCGGCTGCTGTGATTGGCGGCGCTTCGCCGTCAACCGACGGCGGTCCGAGGCGAACGACCAGCCGATTTCTGAGCCGGCTAAAGAGGGTGTTGAGAGGATTTTAGGGTATTTATTTTTTTAAAACTGGGTATAATGATTGTTTGGTTAAAAAATATTTATATATGGCTACTAAACGATGTCGTTTTGGGCGTCCAGATGAAGGCCCAAAACGACGTCGTTTCATGCTATATTCGGTTTGTAACTCGATTCAGGGATGGGATCCGCGCATTTTAAAGAATGGAAAAATTGTCTTTTCAGTCCTTCTGCATGGGTAAATTCGCCCAAAAGTCCGTAGAAGTTTTAAATATCTTTCAATTCAGTCACAAGAATCTGATTTAAATGAGGAAATTGTAATATTAGTCATTCCGCCCTAAAAAAATAATTGCAAAGAGGGTATTCCGTATGGTAAAATTATTTCGTAGTCTTTGATAGTTTTCAAAGCTTTGCAATTCGGTCCTAAAATTGGATTTAATTAATCTTAAAATGGTTATTTGCACTTTTGATCCTTCAAGCTCTTGACATCTTTTAATTTACTCCTAATTCGAGGGTATAATTTTGCATTTAGTCCCTGACTTTTGTAAATACTTTAATTTCGGCCTCAAATTTTATTTTATTCATTTTTTGCATTATTTTTTACTTTCTTTAATTTCGGTCCTTTATTTACATATGTTCATATTATATTCGATATGTTCTGGATATGTATATATATAATATATAATGTATTTATATATAATATGTATATTATATTTATATGTATATATATATATATATATACATAGTATATTATTATGTATATATATATTTATAATACTATTTATAGTATATATATTATATTTATATGTATATATTATATATTTAGTATATTATTATGTACATATTAATATGTATATAGCATATTATATGTTATAGAGTATTTTTATTTTATTTTTTATTATTTATTTATATTAATTGCATATTATTTTTCACATAAGTATAGTATATAGTCTTTTGCCCCATTGTTCTGATATTTTTATTGGGAGTATCAGCACGGCCTTCTGGTGTCATCTCCTCTGAGTATCGTGGATATCTATGCGAGTTTTGAAGTTATCGAATATATTCAATTGTCTAATATTTGTATTATTCATATTTTTATTTTTATTTTTATTTTTTCTATTTTTTGTTTGTATATTTGTTCATACATAATAATTATTGCATATATTATTAAACCTTATTGTTCTGATATTTTTGTTGGGAATGTCATCCCGGTCTCCGGGTGACATCTCCTTTGAATATCTCGAATACCAAGGCGGATTTAAACAGTTGTGCATGCATGCATTTTGGAAATTAATTATTAAATTAAATTGATTTTTTTTTGTTTTCCTTAATAAAAATAATGCGAACCTTTAGGTACTAATTTTGGGTGCAGTAGGAATGTTAATCCTTCCCCACTCATAACTAACTCCCGAACTTATCTCTGATTGATTTTTCGGTGCTCGGTCTACCTTATCTAAGTGACTTTGATAACCACTTTATTTTTTATTTATTTAAAAATATGAATCTTTTCACTCGAAAATAGGCCCGGGCCCAAAGGTAACACTAACCGAGTAACCGTAACGAATTTACTTTTACCAGAAAAACCAATCAATCACTCATCCTGAAAGGCTGAAATGCCATTACATGGATCATGGATGGACCAGATATTCCTCGACTTGTATAATAATGCAAACATTAGCTTTTCTATTGCTTCCTTATCCAAACCTTAGATTGTCATCAATTCCTCTACAACCTCCTCGATGATACCAAACACCAATCGAAAGCGTCAGCGCGTGCCACACCACCACCCCTCTTTCACGCGCCTCTCCTCCTCCGCCCATGTCATCCACATTTTCTCCGACAATATGTATTTTTTCTAGGCGACCGTGGAGCATGTATTACCTATGCAATATGTAAACATATTGTTCCAGTCTTTCTAAGCTCTGCTGATAAACCGATTCTAAAAAATAATAAACCCCAAGTTTGGCTATGTTCTATCTGTTGCTGAAAGAATTTTAATGCTCTAGTTAATTAACATTGAGTCTCTGTAAATTTTGTTGGGACAAATTTTAAGATCTTCTGAAGACTGATTACAGGTTATAAGTTATAACCGTAAATCAGAAGTATGGTTTTAGCATGTGTTGAAAATAGGATTAGGACGATAAATGGAAGAGTATAAAGGATAATATGTGCTTACAAGATCTAGGGCAATGACAAATTTTACCAGGAAATGGTCTGCTGCTGCTTGTTTAGTTTTTACAAAATTTTGGTTACATTTGAAACTTTGGCTGTTATGCATCTGTGGTGCTTGAGTTTTAGAGAAGGGGAGTATTTCTTGTCTGTCACAAGTGGTTAAAATGAGTTTAGTTTATGCACATTTCAGGTAAGAATGAAGCTTGTGAAAGACTGGCTTCCCGTTCTGCTTGTGTGCAAAGACAATGCATCACCTATGCTGCCCAGCCATAAAACACTCTACCTGGAATTGGAGGAGACATTCCTGAGAATCATCTCGACACTGCCAATGTCGGATGCACAAGCATTGTTGCAACAATGTCTCAGCTTCTCAACCCGAAATGTTGAAGATTGCCCCCACTTGATCACAGCTTTTAATACCTGGTTTCGCAGGGCAACTCAACCTCCTCAACTGGGAAATCTGGATTAGAAATAACTGCATATGCGCTATGGTGGCGGTAGGCTGTTAGGCGACAAGTCACCCCCTCAGTGCCGCTTCGATGATGGAGGTTCGGTTTTCTCCGTTGGTCTTTTGTGCATATACTAGACTGGTGCAGTGATGTGTAAGAGTCAAACTGGCTTCTTTGTACATAAACTGGAATGTTCGCAACAGAGTCAAAAACTGAAAGCTTTTGGTGCTTTTCTCATGTGAAAGGTGGTGTTGGCTAAATTACATATTCAAACTTTCGGAATTTTGCCAGGGCGTTGTTACCTGGATTGAAATTATGTGTTGTTGCAACCGGGATACACCCACATTTTAATTTATTATATTAATCCATTTTAATTTTGAATACTAATTAAATTCAGAGAATAACATCAAAACAGATGCATTTAAATGTTCAACATATTATATATCAAAAAAATTTAAAGTTGTCCGTTTTAAATTCATCCACCGGAATGCACTCTTAAAAGTAGAAGCAAAATTAAACTGAAATTGCAAAGAAATGTTTACACATGCTTATAGACAACAGAAAATTACAAAAAGAAAAGGATAAAAGAATTCCAAATCCTCAACAGAAACCAAGCCATAGAGTGCAAGAGCAGGCAACATTCTAGGACTTGTGTTGTATTCGAAAACTCCCGATTTCTTCAACTCCATAAAGCACTGGAGAGTCAGCAGACTGTCCGATTCGGTTTGGTGGCACGACCCAGCTTGACGTGTGACGTTCAACAATTTTGCCACCTTTTCCAAACCGCCATACATGCGCAAGAAATTAAATGTATGCTTTTATGTCAAATATGCTCCCACCCAAAATATGCACCATCTGTTGCATAAAAGAATCGAAATCAGGTGGCAGTGGTGCTTGCGTTAGAACCCGAAAACATCATTTTTTTAACGTTATAAAAATACATCATTTATTTACAAGTGATCACGCGCGTCATCTCCTTTAACAAACTTTTAAACAAGACTAAGTGAATCTATTACAATAAATCAACTCTAGTGAATTCCTTGATAAATCTTTTTTTAATTACATAATTAAAATTAAAATAAATATTTTTTAAATAAAAGAGAAAAAATAATAACAAATTGAAACAAATAATATGGGCTAATTCAAGTTCTTCAGAACTAGGTTCTACTAATCATTCTTCTTAAGAAAATGATGTTTTATATAGGTTCTACTAATTATACAACTTATAATATCATGTATCAGGTGAATAATTTTATAATACAACTTATAATTAGTTAAAAAATTTGGTAATCAATGAGTTGATATTTAGTTTAACCATTATTTATATACAATTCTAGATATTGAGAACATGATATGCATAAAAGTAAATTGTTTTTTATTACTAATACTTTTAGTTGAAATGCTTGATAAATGATAACCGGTGAGTTGATAATTGGTTTAACCATTGTTTTAAGCTTTATAATAATTATTTTGACCTAACTATCAATATTATTATTTTATTATTAACAAATATCTTTTTATAAATAAATTATTCCCCTAATAGATTCAGGGGCGAATGCAAGGGAAGAGCCAAGTAGGGCTGTTCAAAATTACCCGACCTGACTGACCCGAAAGAAAAATACTGGGTAATTTTTGAAAAAAATTTACCCGAACGGGCTGGGTACCCGACCCGAGAATAATTGGGTCGGGTCTAAGCCGATTTTTCTTGATTACTGGGTACCCGACCCGACCTGACTTGATAACTTTTAATATATAAATATTTTACTTTTAAATTATATTTTTATTTTAGGTTCCTTAATATTTGTACCTAAAACTAAATTTAAATCTCTAAATTAGTTCTATGTTTGTATTATATACTTTTAAATTTTAATTTTTTCAACTATATTTTTATTAATACCGAAAGAAAAAACAAGATTAATATTTTTTTGTTATAAACTTTAATATATATATATATATCCAAATATTCTAAAACTAACTTTAAATCACTAATTTTTGTGTTTGGATTATGTATTATAAAGTTTTAAATTTTATGTGTTTAATATGTGATTTTTTTAAAATTTTAAAATAAAAAATAAAAAAATTATGAACCGGGTACCCGTTACCGATTACCTGAGTTTCACGGGTACCCAGTAGCTGTACCCGGTTTTAAACGGGCCGGGACACAGGCCGAAAAATAAGTACCCGAAGGAACCCGGAAAATTGGGTACCCAGTAATGAACACCCCTAGCGCCAAGCAGTAGCCTTGGCCTCTCCAAAATTAGAAATAAACTTTTCAAGCCCCTTAAAAAAGTAAAATTTTAAATTAATATAAAGATAAAATTACATTTTAAACCCCAAAAAAATTAAAGTTTACTTATAGTCCCTCCAAAAAATTTAATGATTCTCCACTAAATAGATTAACAAACTAAAATTCATTACTTAAGAATCACACATGAAAATATGATATTAGTATATTGTATACAAAACATTTAACATTGCACTCATAATCATTTGTTGAAAAAAGTTTATAAATATATTTTATATCAAATATTTTTTTAAATGTGACAAAATTGATAAAAATAAATAAATAACATACATTTTTTGAGAAAATATTTCACACATTAACAGTAAAATGTTGTTTTCATATTTAACTTAGGGTTTAAAGGTTTAGTTTAGGGTTTAAAATTTTAAGTTTTAAGGTGTGAAATTTAAATTTTATGATTAAAATTTAGGTCATAGAGTTTAAAATTTAACACTTTTGGATGAAGATTTAGATTTTTATTATTTAAGTAAAAGAGAAACATTTTTGAAGTGGTTTTTTGTGTCGGTATTAAAAAAATTAGGGCAAATTTAACATATAACAGATATAGAGTGCAGTTAAAATACGACTAAAACATTTAAAAATATGTTTTCGTTTTATTTTCTTTTGAAATTGACATGGAATGGAAGACTCCGGACCTCCCTGTTAACCGAGGATTGACTTCCAAGTAACCTGTTTGAAAATCCCTGACCATGTCAAAAAGTGTAGGAATTCAAATAGTTTTTATAAGGTTAGTTTCTTAAAGAAAATTTCGGGTTCGGTGGATCTTTTTCATGATGAGATCGGAGTGGATCTAGGTATATGATGAAAAATATTCGACATAAAATAATAGTTTAATTTTATTTTAAATATTTAAGTATAATTGTTACAATGTCTATTTTTTATATATATATTTTTAATTATCTTCTTATTTTGTCTAATAAAAATAGAATAATTATTATAATGACCTCTCTTTATTTATATATTTTAATTAACTCCTTAACTATTGAATAGAAATAAAAACAATATTTTTTATTTATGTCAGTCTGGGTAGGGTTGGGTTCGTGTTCGAATTTTTACTCTAAAATTCGGGTTGAGTTCGGGTGGATGTGTTAACTTTTCAGATTGGGTGTGAATCGACCAAAAACCCGACTCACAACCATCCATAATTCGATATTGTCTGCGGTCATTAGACCATTAAATAGTTGTATCAAACAAACAAATATCCTGATATTCATTAATCGATTGAGTGATCAAAAATGCTTATATTGTTTTAATTTTTATGAATTTGAATCCTGACATTTTTCTTGAGAATATAATATCTATCTATTTAATAAAAACAAACAAATATCCCTTGAGATTAATCTTGACCGATACAACTATTGATTTAATGGGATGAAGCACTAGATGTTTTAACTAAAATTAAAGGTTCAAATTCTGATGTTTGTGAATGAAACAATTTTTTTTGAATAGTCTAAAGGCGATTACAAGGTAGTATCTGTTCATAGATATTCTTAACCCTTTGACAATGCACATACACCTTGTAAACAAAGTGATTGAATCCGGGTCTTCTAAGATGAATATCATCCGTTTTTTCACCGAGTTCATTTCAAGAATTCTTGTGAATAAAAGAAATTAAATTGAAAGAATCATCTACAATAGACATATATTAAACCCGATTTAAATTAATCAACTAATAAATTAAATTACAATAATCATAAAAAACGAGTACCACGCCAACGATACTATCTAACGGTCATAAAAAATGTTATAACAAATGTATCAACAAGAACAACCACTATATCCTATTATCATCGATTTAAAAAATAGATTTTCAGAATTATAATTGTTATATTTTATAATAAATTTTGCGGATTAGAAAAGTGAGAGAAGTTTAGTGAAACAATGTTGAAAAAAATAGAAAAGTTGTAGTTGGAGATTTATTAAAGAATTTGGAGTACTTTTTATGGCAACTATCAAACTTGTCATGTATTTTCGATGATATTAAGAAAATCGTTATACCTTTTCGATGGGATGGCTCTCTATAGTTTATTTTTAAATTAAAAAAATATTTTTATCATTGAGTTCGACTTAAAAAATTAATTTTGTTTCTTAACGAAAGACGTACTTAATATGACGGGCCGTTAATTCCTGCTTGATCAGCCATTCCAATCAACTGGCGTGCCAAGTTATGCATGACATGAAAAAAAAAATACTGATGTGACATATGTACTAAGGTAACATATTATAAAAAATAGAAAAATATTAAATTAAAATAGTTGATTAAAAATATTAAATTAATTAAATTTTATATCTCTTCTATATATATCAAAATTCTAAACATGTTTTCTTGGGCCATCCAACTGGGAAAAGGGAATGTGGTGACAAGCTTTTTCCGTTACTTTTATGTAGTCTTGACAAGCTTATTTTTATAAATCAAACCAAACTCGTTATGTAGTCTTGACAAGCTTTTTCCGTTACTTTTATGTAGGAACGAAATCAAAAGGAATGCAAAATTAAAAGGCTGGAGTTAGAAATTGGAGAAGTTGGAAGTGGATTGAGAAATTGGGCGGCAGCTTGATTGACGCGTAAACAAAGAAATTTGCCAATTTCTCAATTCAGTCCCTCAACCTCTCCATTGTTTCTTTGATATTTTTTGCACTTTATATACCAAATTGAAAGAAATTAAAAGTACATAGAGTAAAATAATTTTTTTTTAAAATTGCATTTGCAGGCCATTTTAAGTTACGTTGATGTTTTAGTTCTAATTATTTTAGTATTTATTAGTAATTTTAAATCTTTAACTTCGCCATTTTAATTATGACATTGTTAGTGTCGGTGGAGCTGCAAATGGAAACAAATTACAAGGACGAAAAATGAAAATTTCAAAAATGGTACAGTAAAATTTCGCGTATCAAATCCTTAGAAATAACGACAATGTTTTGTACAAAAAATTCAAAATTTGAAGTACGATAAGATTAAACAGGATCAAAATCAAAGATGTAAAATTATCAATAAAAAACTAAAAATTCAAAATTAAAGTCCAATACAATATTTTGTGGACAAAAATGACAACAAGGCGTCTTTAACGCGCCCCTTGTTATTGTGTAGATCTCGAAAAGTTATATAGATTAAAAAATTATTTCAATCGAGCATTTGAATACAAAGTTATGACCTTTCAAACTTTATAATATAATTTTATTCAAAAAATTATAATATAATTATATTTGAAACCCAACAAGTGGTCACAGTAAAAAAGCGAATGATGCCTATCCTAGAAGACCTGAGTTCAATTGTTTTGTCTGCAATATGAGTGTATATTGTCAAAGAAATAAGAATATGTATGAACAAAAACTACATTTTAATCAACTTTAAACTAGTCAAAAAATTGTATTTGAAACAACACATTAAATGCACCTATTTCCTCAATTTTTTTTAAAAAACTTTCATTTCAATCCCTTAATTTAATTATAAAAACATAAAAAAATCGTCGAAAAGATACGACGACTTTATTAAAATTAACATACCATCTCCGCCACTTTAGTAATCACGACAGAATTTACCCTATTTTTCTAAATATTCTTTCAGAAAAAACTTTTTCTTAATTTTTTTTTCAACCACAATATTTAAAATAACCATGTTAAGATTCTTTTTATCTATTTATTTTACTGGCTAAAAAAGAAAGTGGCTTTATTTTCATTTAGGAATCGCATGGAAAGGAAGACTTGACTTCCTAACACTCTCCTTTGAACCAGAGTTGACTTCCTAACAATCTTCTTCTTTAAAAAAGCCTGACACTTGATCAAGTCAAACACTACTTGTTTTCACTCTTCATTTCCAAAATCGACATTTACTGCAGCATTGTGTTACCATTTCCTTATGTTAATCCAAGCTTTTATAAATTGGGTTCCACAAGGATAACTTAATTAGGAAGAATATCAATAAATATAAAAATTAAAAACGATATGAGGAGTGCATAGTACTAAATTATGGTTGTAGTCGTCGTTATTGATACAATCGTGATGTCGTAATTACAAACGTTATATTATGATTTTTCTCTTAAAAATATTATTTATAATTTTAAATGTAATTTGCAACTTACAATGTTACAATAACCTTTGAAATCATTACAATGTGACGGTTGGATTTCGGACACAATTTAATATTATGAGAGAGGAAAGAGTATAACATACAATAGAGTGATGATACGATTATGGTGCGGCACAATTGAAAAAGTACAAAATATGAAACTTAAAATGTTATGTATCAACTTAAAATGTTATATTTTTTATAATATTTAAATCAATAATCTCACTACTAATATTAATACTTAAAAATAAAATTTAATACTTAATAATATTCTTGAATATTAAAAAAATAATAAATACTAATAATTTAGAGCCAAATTTTGATAGTTAATCTTAACCTAAAATGTTAAAAAATATAACATCGGTGTCTAACCCTGCTGGTTCCAGAATCACCCATGGAGAGAGAGGTAGTAGTAGCAGAAAAATCACGTGGAACTGGGCCCGCGGGCGCCAGTCAAACTCAATAAAAACCATAGACTCTCTCTTCCTGAATCTTACACCCCATCGATTTTCCTGCTTTTCTTTTTCTGGGTTTATTTTCAATTCGATTTTGAATCCATAGAGTAGATAGAGAGCCCTTGATTTCATAAGCTTACAAGAAAGACAATATTAAAAGCTAATTAAAAAGTGCTTCCTTTTTCGTTTAGTTAAAACCTTTTTATTTTACGAGTCAAAAGAAAAAGGTAAGAAAATGTCCGTTGCTGAGCTGAAAGAGAGGCTTGCGGCGGCGACGGAGACAGTGAACAATCTAAAAGACCGTTCGAGGCAGAGACGCCAGCAGCTGCTCGATACTGATGGTTACAAATTTCAATCCTTTCTTTTTATTACTGTTTCTGTATATATATATTGGAATTTTGAAAATTTACTTCTAAGATCTGTTTGGGATTTTGGGTAGTTGCTGGATATGCAAGATCGCAAGGGAGGAGCCAAGTTACTTTTGGTCCAATCGATCTGGTTTGCTGTAGGACCTTGCAAGGTCACACCGGCAAGGTATCAATTTTCCCCAGCTTTTTATTACATTTTTTTACTCAAATTTTCTATATTGATTTGCTTCTGAAAATGGGCTTTTGTTCTTGGAGAGGAAAACAACTTCCAAATTGAAGAAAATCAGCGTTTTGATCATTTGGACAAATGTGTATCATCTTTGTTTTTTGCAGAATGATGCACAAAATCAACTTAATCATTAGTAATTTAGATCACTTGCCATGGTGCTGACTATATATGATGTGCTATATTTGAATTTAATTCCTAAGAAAAAATGCAGGTATACTCGTTGGATTGGACACCGGAACGAAATCGAATTGTCAGTGCCTCTCAGGATGGGCGCTTAATCGTGTGGAATGCTCTAACGAGCCAGAAAACTCATGCCATAAAGCTGCCTTGTGCTTGGGTTATGACGTGTGCTTTTTCTCCAACGGGTCAATCCGTTGCCTGCGGTGGTCTTGATAGTATGTGTTCTATTTTCAACTTGAATTACCGAAAGGGATGGAAACCTACCCGTATCGATAAGCCTTAGCGGGCATAAGGGATATGTTTCCTGTTGTCAGTATGTTCCGGATGAAGACATTCACATTGTTACAAGTTCCGGTGATCAGACATGTGTTCTCTGGGATATTACAACAGGCCTCAGAACTTCGGTTTTCGGTGGAGAATTTCAATCTGGACATACCGGTGATGTGCTGAGGTATTTTAGTTCTCTTTTTGCTTTACTTATATGTTCCATCAGCTTTTTTTAAGAAAAAAACTGTCCAATGATGACTCCTCCCGCGGTATCTTGAGAAGATCATGCAAAATGTTCATCTAGAAGTTTAAAAAAGATAGTGGCCTTTGCGAATCGACCACGAGGTTAGCTGGTTTTGGTCTACTTGGATTATTGAGTCAGTGATTCACAATTGGGGTGTGTTTAATATTTTTATGAACTGGCCTCAGGCATGAATTTGAATCGGAAAAGTTCCGACAATGTAATTACTTGTTAACTGCTGGTTGTAACCTTGAGGAAGCTTGAACCTCACTTTTGTATATGAAATTTTATCTGATAGATTTACTTATGGATGACAATGGATATTTTTACAATGTCACTTTTTTTCATTCTTTCAGTGTCTCAATCAGTGGATCAAACTCGAGAATGTTTGTTTCTGGTTCATGCGATGCAACAGCCCGGTTGTGGGATACTCGTGTTGCAAGTTGAGCTGTGCGTACATTTCAGGGTCATGAGGGTGATGTTAACACTGTGAAGTTCTTTCCAGATGGCAATAGGTTTGGAACAGGATCAGACGACGGAACTTCTAGGTTGTTTGACATCAGAACCGGTCACCAGTTGCGAGTATACTATCAGCAACACGGCGATAACGAGGTTCCACTCGTGACCTCGATTGCATTCTTCATATCTGGGAGACTCCTCTTTGCTGGATACTCGAACGGAGATTGCTATGTATGGGACACTTTATTGGCAAGGGTACATAACTAGACCATCAACCTCCCCTCCTCCTTTTCTTCACCTTTCTATCCCTTTGACTCCAGAACCCAAACTATTTTTTAAAAAATTCTTTGCAAAGTGGAAATACGTTGTTTGAAGCTTGACATGTCCCGAGTTATAGATGTTGTTATAAAGCCCTTATCTTTTAAGCACGAGCTCAAACTAATAAAAGCTGATTTGAGTTTTGCATAGGCAGTGTTTCTAATTACCTACGTATTTGTCAGGTTGTGTTGAACCTAGGATCTGTCCAGAATTTGCACGAGGGCCAGATTAGCTGTTTGGGTATGTCAGCTGATGGTAGCGCCTTATGCACGGGAAGTTGGGATACAAACCTCAAGGTTAGTCTATGTTGGTCATTTGATCAAAATGTATTTGCAACTTGTAGAGACGAAAAAAATCAACTCGGCCTACTTGTGATAATATATCATTGTTGACATGGCAGATTTGGGCATTTGGAGGGCACAGGACGGTGGTTTGACTCGATTTCTAAGACGGGGAAACCTTTTCCTTGTTGCCGTTCTTCCTGATGCAATCCATCCTGCATTATCGTACGAGGAAGAGATTCATTTGTGTTTCAACCTGTAATCACTCATTTTCGCTTGTAAATACATATTAGTATTGCATGTATATTTATCATATTATATGCATGAGTGTTACTAATATATATATAAGGTGTGGTTTGTGCATGTATATTATAAGCTATGTATGTATACGTATTAATGGTGTATGTGTGTCGCGTATGTATCTATAGAGTACGAGCGTATTTGTTTAATGTGTGTAGAGGTTATGTTAATTATGTGTATGATTATATATATATATGTATGTTAGTATGTTACATTAATGTTTGCATGTGTATTCGTATGTTACACTTATATGGGTGTGCACGTGTACATATGTAACGTCGTATTATTATTATTATTATTATCATTATTATTATTGGACTAATGTAAAATAAAATCTAAAATATAAAACCCAAATATTATAATAATAGTCCAAGTCCATATTATTACAAGATATATATATGTAATTTACAAGGCCCATTTTCGGCCAGCCCAATCCCATCTAATTAACCCTAAAACCCTATATGATATCTAATATCATATTTTTCTTTCTGTGATTGAAGGAGGGCCATTGGATCAAATCCGATCCAACGGCCACGATCACCTTTGAGGAGAGCCGGTCCGGTAGCGCGTGAAACACACTCCCAGACCGTTCGACTTCTCACTCGCGCGTGCGTTGTTTGCTCCATCGTTGTCCTCAGGACAAAGGACTGTGACGAATTGATTTCCTCAAATAATGATAAAAGCAAACAAAAAAAAAAAAAAAAAAACAAAAAAGGAAAAAATGATGAACAGATGAAAAAAAAAAGGAAAAAGAAAAGAAAGAAAATAGGCGATAGCATAGGTAAAATTAAAGCTCGCACCACCCAGAACTCTATTCCTAGAGTAATATTTACTGCGCTCAAGTAGTTATACAAGCCTACCCTTTGGGGGCGAGTAGATAATGAGAATTGAGAAAGAGTAGCACTCTGCAAAGAACGCTGTAATCATGAGGATGAACCGAGTCACCAGGAAGACTTCACATCTTTGAATTACCAAGTGGTTGAATCTAAGCCACTCTTGCACATGATATCCGAGAGCTCATATTTGTGTTTTCAAAATCTTGTATGTTAATCTAAATGATACCCTTTCAAAGGAACACCAATCAAAGAAATTGACAAGTTAAAGCAACAAAAATTTCCATGTATTACTTCAGGGGCAAGATCCAGAACACAAGTTTGCGGATACTATTGAAGCCCCTAACCAGAAATGACCTCACAATGCATAGAATGAAGATGATAACAGAGGTATAGGTGTCAGACAGCTCAAGAACAAGAAGCGAATTCCAGCCACGATGCCTTGTTTGGTTCAAGAAAATGAAGGACGAAACATGACAAGAATGAGCTTACAAAGTGAGGGGACGGTAAAAAGTAAACATTGAGTCTCCAAAGAATTAAAGCACAGAGATCGATGAATGGTGTCCGTCAAGAGGCAACAAGAAGATTGAGGTTAAGAAGCATTTCGCTCACCCCGATGATGAAATTAACAAATACTCAGAATGTTGGGTCAGAAGAATTGGAAGATAGCCGAGCACGATCGAATGGGGCATTGTAGAACAGAAAGAATAGTAAGAATCTCTGCACACGCATGATATGATGTTTGTTGGTGAAGCAGACAGAGACCCCGAAGAAGAAAGGCGGGTGCTCGTTCAAAAGAACAAGAGCAGATGCCCATTGAGCAAAATTTGACAAAAATGAAGATCAAAATTGAGCATACTGCAAAAGGAAAGGAAATAGAGAAATCAGAAGAATGACTTTTCAGGACATAAGATTAACAAAGAAAAAAGAAAAAGAGGAAAAAGAAAGCACAACATTACATGCATCATATAGATAGGGGCATGTCAATTTTGCTTGTTCCTAAACAGTATTTGAAGAATTATCAAGAATTTACCAAAGTCTCGAAGAACCAAATGACCATGTCGGCGTGATATCCAGATGTTAAATCCTTCGGTCATCGATAAGTCCTTCGGGCACGATGTTAAGTCCTTCGGGCCATCGCAGTCTTTCGAGCGTGGTGTTAAATCCTTCGGTCATCGCAAGTCCTTCGGGCATGATGCGGCAAATATCGGCGTGAGTCCCCATAGAACAATAGCCATATCGGCGCCGATCCCAGATATTAAATCCTTCGGTCATCGGTAAGTCCTTCGGGCACGATGTTAAGTCCTTCGGGCCATCAAGTGTAAGTCTTTCGAGCGTGGTGTTAAATCCTTCGGTCATCGCGAAGTCCTTCGGGCATGATGTGGCAAAGATATCAACGCGAGTCCCCATAGAACAACAAATGGCGTCGGCGCCGATCTAGATATTAAATTCTTCGGTCATCGGTAAGTCCTTCGGGCACGATGTTAAGTCCTTCGGCCATCGCAAGTCTTTCGAGCGTGGTGTTAAATCCTTCGGTCATCGTAAGTCCTTCGGGCATGATGTGGCAAAGATATCGCGAGTCCCATAGAACACAACAGCCATGTCGGCGTCGATCCGTATATTAAATCATTCGGTCATCGGTAAGTCCTTCGGCACGATGTTAAGTCCTTCGGGCCATCGCAGAAGTCTTTCGAGTGTGGTGTTAAATCCTTCGGTCATCGCAAAGTTCCTTCGGGCATGATGCGGCAAAGATATCATCACGCGTGAGTCCCCATAGAACAATAGCCATATCGGCGCGCCGATCCAGATATTAAATCCTTCGGGTCATCGGTAAGTCCTTCGGGCACGATGTTAAGTCCTTCGGCGCCATCGCAAGTCTTTCGAGCGTGGTGTTAAATCCTTCGGTCATCAAGAAGTCCTTCGGGCATGATGTGGCAAGCATATCGCGTGAGTCCCCATAGAACAACAGCCATGTCGGCGTCGGATCTAGATATTAAATTCTTCGGTCATCGGTAAGTCCTTCGGCACGATGTTAAGTCCTTCGGGCCATCGCAAGTCTTTCGAGCGTGGTGTTAAATCCTTCGGTCATCGCAGAAGTCCTTCGGGCATGATGTGGCAAAGATATCGCGTGAGTCCCCATAGAACAACAGCCATGTCGGCGCCGATCCGTATATTAAATCATTCGGTCATCGGTAAGTCCTTCGGCACGCTGTTAAGTCCTTCGGGCCATCGCAAGAAGTCTTTCGAGTGTGGTGTTAAATCCTTCGGGTCATCGAGAAGTCCTTCGGGCATGATGTGGCAAAGATATCAGCGTGAGTCCCCATAGAACAATAGCCATGTCGGCGTCGATCCAGATATTAAATCCTTCGGTCATTGGTAAGTCCTTCGCACGATGTTAAGTCCTTCGCCATCGCAAAGTCTTTCGAGTGTGGTGTTAAATCCTTCGGGTCATCGGTAAGTCCTTCGGGCATGATGTGGCAAAGATATCAAGCGTGAGTCCCCATAGAACAACAAACCATGTCGGCGCCCGATCCAGATATTAAATCCTTCGGTCATCGGTAAGTCCTTCGGGCACGATGTTAAGTCCTTCGGCCATCGCAAAGTCTTTCGAGCGTGGTGTTAAATCCTTCGGTCATCGGTAAGTCCTTCGGGCATGATGTGGCAAAGATATCAGCGTGAGTCCCCATAGAACAACAGCCATGTCGGCGTCGTCGATCCGATATTAAATCCTTCGGTCATCGATAAGTCCTTCGGGCACGCTGTTAAGTCCTTCGGGCCATCGCAAGTCTTTCGAGTGTGGTGTTAAATCCTTCGGTCATCGCAGAAGTCCTTCGGGCATGATGCGGCAAAGATATCGCGTGAGTCCCCATAGAACAATAGCCATATCGGCGTCGATCCAGATATTAAATCCTTCGGGTCATTGGTAAGTCCTTCGGGCACGATGTTAAGTCCTTCGGGCCATCGCAAGTCTTTCGAGTGTGGTGTTAAATCCTTCGGGTCATCGCAAGTCCTTCGGGCATGATGTGGCAAAGATATCGGCGTGAGTCCCCATAGAACAACAAACCATGTCGGCGTTAGATCCAGATATTAAATCCTTCGGGTCATCGGTAAGTCCTTCGGGCACGATGTTAAGTCCTTCGCCATCGTAAGTCTTTCAAGCGTGGTGTTAAATCCTTCGGTCATCGCGAAGTCCTTCGGGCATGATGTGGCAAAGATATCAGCGTGAGTCCCCATAGAACAACAGCCATGTCGGCGTCAGATCCAGATATTAAATCCTTCGGGTCATCGGTAAGTCCTTCGGGCACGATGTTAAGTCCTTCGGGCCATCAGTAAGTCTTTCGAGCGTGGTGTAAAATCCTTCGGGTCATCAGTAAGTCCTTCGGGCATGATACGGCAGCATATCAGCGTGAGTCCCCATAGAACAATAGCCATGTCAGCGTCAGATCCAGATATTAAATCCTTCGGGTCATCGGTAAGTTCTTCGGGCCATCAGTAAGTCTTTCGAGCGTGGTGTTAAATCATTCGGGTCATCAGTAAGTCCTTCGGGCATGATGCGGCAGCATATCAGCGTGAGTCCCCATAGAACAATAGCCATATCGGCGTCAGATCCAGATGTTAAATCCTTCGGGTCATCGGTAAGTCATTCGGGCACGATGTTAAGCCCCTTGCGCCATCAGTAAGTCTTTCGAGCATGATGATAAGTCATTCGGGCATGATGCGACAGTCTTAGTAGCGTAGGTCCAAAAATGGCAACAGCCTCGTAAAAAAAACCTCGTAAAAGAAAACCTACATTTTCAAG
>JAGYYJ010000560.1:0-109958 GCA_019671005.1 Hibiscus mutabilis | reverse complement strand
ATTTACTATTTACCTGTACATGTAAATATCTCTGTCATGCAACTGTTTCCTGCACAAATGACAACAGCTGAGAAAATCTGAAGTTGGGAAACTAACATCTTCCACAAACCTTGCTGCTGTTGGGGTTTCCATTTCCTCAACATCACAATACACCTTTGTAGATGAACTGCCAGATCCATGGCTAATCACATATGTAAACTCCTCCAACTTGTCCATCTCTAAATCCTCATTTCTTCCATTCTTCCCAGATTTGACAACAATCAGATTTGAGCTACAAACAGCATGGCTGCAGGAATCAGAGCTGGACTTATCCAGTGCAGCAATGATTCCTAGTCCAACCCCACCAACATCATATCTCTTCATACCTCTTGGTGATGGAGTTTTGATATCGAATGGACTTGTGGGGCTTGTGGCAGCATCCAAAAAGAATGCTGGTTTTTTGCAGGAAACCAGTAGTTCAGACAACTTTCCGATCATCGGACGTGGTCTCCTCCCAGACATAACTAGGAAATGATCAAAAGAGAATCAAAACCTTGGTTATGAGGTGGAGAATTGGAGAGATATTTGAAGCTGTTTCTCTCCTCCACAGAAGGTAGCCAAATGTATAAATTTATGGAGTAGTGGAGTGGGTGGTAGACTTAGCCCATGGTTTAGTTTGGAATTATATATTATAATATGGGTCCATTATTGCAATTTTTTTAATCAAATTCAATTATTTAATTTGGATGTTGTACACGACGATATATTAAAATAGTTTAGGTACCGAATGAACACATTTCATCGGTTGATCTAATTATTCATTTTTATTTTTTTATTATTTTTAAGTCATTAGTTTTAGACTCACTAAAAGCATCATTTTCTTTCTTTTAAAGTCATTTTTTTCTCCCCTCTAAATAAGATTAGGATTATATAAAACTTGTTAAAAAAATAATTTAGCTGCCTAAAAAAATATCAAAATGACTAATTCCACCATACATCCTTAGATTATGATTTAAGGCCCTATTTTTGGTTGTTTCTAGCAACTCAAATATACTTTTTTAAGCAAATTCAATGGTAAATAATGCAATTTTTAGGTGAAAATTCAGTTTACAAACATGATTTTAGCCCTTTAAACGGGCGTTTATAGAAGCTGATTTTTTCTGCTTTTTCAAACGGCCATTTGCCCCCAAGCTGGTTTCCAATTTCAATGGAAAACTCAGCTAAATTTTAATTTATCCTCCAACTCAGACATGATATTAAACATATGAATTGAATTTTTAAACAAGTGTATATTTTTTAAAATGGCCTAAATTTTAATTTATCCTCCAACTCAGACATGATATTAAACATATAACCTAAATTTTTAAACAAGTGTATATTTATTGAATGAACAACTTATATTTATGTATTAGAAAAGACATTGTCTTTAGAATTTAAGAATTTTTTTAAGCATCTCATGTTCAAGTCAGGAATGAACGCGAGACTTTAAGTTAAGGGGCGAATCTATAAAATTTTATGGGCAAATTTATAAAATTTTAAAGTGCAAAAATAAATTTTTAATACAAATTTAAAAAAAATATATCATATACGAATTTTAAATATTCAAGGCGACTACCGTCCCCTCTACCTTCTCTCTATCCTCACTTTGTTCATGTTGCTTATACAATAAGTACACGTGTTTTTAAAACTTAAATTTGCATATTTTTGAATTAACAAGTGGCTCCAATAAAAAGGAGTGCAATTAGGGGCGTATCTACTATAGGTTAAGGTAGGTCAAGTGTCCTACCATAAAAAAATTAGATAAATTAAATTATATGTCACTTAATTATTAATAAAGTTATAATTGGGCCATTTAATTATTAAAAGTTACAATTAGGTCACTAATTTAAAGTTTTAGTTATGATCGGATTACTTCTCTGTTAAAATACAAACGAACATCTGATAAGATTTGGTATAATAACAGTTTTAGTCCACAAAAGTTACATATTCTACCAATTTAATCATAATTCAAAAAAATTCAATAAATTAAACCGTTCATACATAAAAAGACATCAATTTAGTCATTTTCTTCTCCAAATCTCATGTACACCCTCGTTAACACTAGAGTATTTCATTTAAAATCATTAATAAATCTAGTACACAAATTTATAAATGTAAATATATTCATAATTATTTTAATGTTAGATCTATAATTAGTATCTACATTAAAATTAAATTCATTGAAATCTATTTAAAATTATTTACGAAAACCTTCGGTTTTAGTTATTGTTACCCCGTATTTTTTACAAAAGTTAAGGTTTTCGTATTATTATATAGTTTTCTTAATAATTTCATATATTTTTGAATGACTTTATTAATTTTTTTATTTTAAAATAAATTAATAATTAGACTTCTTAAGTTACTGGATTTTTATTATTTAACAAATTTCTTAAATTCTTAGCAAATCTGTGTATTTTAATTAAAAAAGATTTGGTGATAAAGATTAGTGACCGTTCATATAAAAGCGTGGAAAGTCATTTTAGATGTTTCAGTTACATGTAATATAAAATGTTTTATGTTCAGAGCATTAGTTGTAAAAATGATCTTTTGGAATGATTTGATTATGGAGAAAATTTGTATAGACTAATGTGAATTCCTCTATACATGTGTTTTATTAAAGAGAGCTTGTAACTAAATTATAGTGGACCTCTTACATATATACATTTAGGTGTGATTAAATTGCCATTTGTCATGTCAGTTATGAATATCGTAAGTAATTTTGATGACTTATTCAATATACTCTTATCTTACATACGATTATATTTATTATCGATGGGTGAACTACCAAGTTTAAATTCCTAGATCCACCCCTGAGTGCGATGTTCATCTAATTATACGCAAATTCAATCATCTATACATGCAACGTGTATGCGTTATTAAAATATTAATATATATATATATATATATATATATATATATATATATATATATATATATATATATATATATAAAAACAAAGGGTTTAAATTTGATACACAAGTTTTACACAAGTCTGCCTATTTTTACTATAAATCAAAATTAAACCTAAACCCTAAAAAACCCTAAATTCTAAACACTAACCTTAAATTCTAAACCCTACAATCCAAACTCCTAAATTTTAAACCCTAAATTAAATCTCTAACCCCTAAAACTAAAAAAATTATGTAAACTAAAGTTTACAAAGACTGTGTATTGAAGTTTTTTTTATAAACAAATATGTGGGACCAATATTTATAATTGTGTGTTATCCAATGATTGAGACCTGATCTCGAAGGCTATAGGCCTATGGCCCACATTTCCCTACCTGCAGTAACCACACTAAAGAATTCTCCGGCCGCTCCACCATCACCGTTTATATTCTCTTACGTGGGGCAAATCTAAGGGCATTGTTGCCTTGCAATTATTGCTGATGCTCATTATTTTTTTTTATTTTTTTTTATAGTTATCGATATACAATTAATTGATCAATTAATATTATTATATATAGAATATATGTTTTTTTACTCCAAAAATTAATTTTAATATTTTAATTATTTTTTATATGTTTTCAGCTTAAATAGCAAACTTGAAATTAATTATAATCGTAGTAATTAATATGTTGAAATTATTGTTTCATGCTTTATTTTATTCGGATTTAATGAGTGTCGGTTTCATCGGACCACTTGATACTCTGATTACCATTTGATTAAAATAATTCACATGGAAACAAGAAATTAAATATACAATTTGAAAATATATATATACAAAAAATAAATAAATTATTCAGTCCAACTAACCTCAAATATTAATTTATTTAAAGGCAAACGAGTCATGAATAATTCTCTTAAAATTAGTATCTTCAAATTATGAATTCAGACAAATCTTAACCAAATCTGCTGGGTACCTTGTAATGATATAATAATAAGTTAATTAATTAGAATAACCAAATATCAACACGCGTTTTTAAATTATAAATCTTATTTTAAATTGATCGTTAAACTTTTGAATATTTTAATTTTATCTTTAAACTATGATTTTAATTTAAAATTAGTCCTTAAACAGAAAAGATTGTAGTACATGAATAATTTTTCAATAAATCATTATTAGTACCTGAAAATTGTTTTTGTGTCAAATTTTAGCTTTTCATCATAAGCTTCAAAATTGGAAAAGATAATTTGTTTTTGTATTTTTTTAGTTTCCCAATGGTCAAAGAATTCTATTTATTTGCAATTAATCAACTTTGAATGATATTGAATTTTGAATATTTCAAAAATTAGCTTTCATGTAGATGTCAATCTTGAATATATTTTTTTAAACTCTTCTAATCAACGAGCTCATGTTACCATCATCGATTGACAAAACTGGGGTGATAATGAGCCGAGCCGAGCTCGAGTTTGGTCAGACTGGGCTCGGATTGGAAACAATGTTATTGGGCTCGGCGAGCTCGAAATTTTAGGCTCGAGCTCGGCTTGAAAACAATATTATTGGGCTCGGTTTGAGCTCGAAGCTCGTCAGGCTCGGTTCGACTCAAAATGGACAATTCTGCTATAATTTTTTTATAAAAAGATAGGGCCTCGTTAAAAACCCCTTTTATAACCAACACTGAAACGAAATTCAATATCAGGGAATGGGAAAAAAGTGCCCAATTTATTTTAGTTAATTTATTTTTAGCGGATTTTCCCCTAATTTATTTTATTAATTTTCTTTTGCTAAAGAGATTACTTTTGTGTATATGTAGCATATATTTAATATATATACAAATTATTTTGAGCCTGTTCACAAGCTTTTCGAGCCGAGCTTGGGTCGGCTCGGCTTGTTAAGGTCTCAAGCCGAGCCCGAGTCGAGCTCAGCTTTGACCGAGCCGAGTAGCTCGCGAGCCGGTCAGGCTCATTATCACCCCTAGACAAAACACCTTAAAGATCTAATTAAAATTTTTAAAATCTAAATCAAGTAGTTTAA
Organism: Hibiscus mutabilis; assembly: GCA_019671005.1. NCBI lineage: Eukaryota > Viridiplantae > Streptophyta > Magnoliopsida > Malvales > Malvaceae > Hibiscus > Hibiscus mutabilis. Next base: position 105,023 of record JAGYYJ010000560.1, on the reverse strand, counting down.
TGAGAATTATTTTTAGAAAAATAAGTCTCTTTTATCCTAATATTAGGTCTCAAATGTTTTCTCAATACATTCGACCCTAATCCCATCAAGTTATTCTAATAAAAAAGAGAATATTATTTTTTAATCTAAAAAGAGAATATTATTAGGGTTAACTACTGGAATTGTCACTTATGTTTTTTTCCCAATACAGTTTTGGTCATCGATTTTTAAATTCGACCGATAAAGTCACTTACGTTTTCAAGCTGTAAACTTTTGGTCACTCGAACGCTAGTTTCTGTTAAGTGTCGTTAAATGGGTGACGTGGCTTTTAAAGAAAATTTTATATAATTACACATTTAGTCCCTGTTAGTTACCGAAAAATAAAACAAAGAACTATTTTACCTTAGCCGGGAATCAAACCCATGTTCCCCTTGACCATTTGTAATATAAAGTACAAAATACAATCCATATGTTAGTTTGTTGTTAATTCAAGGAAAAGAAAATAAATATAGATTAAAGGGACTTGAACATAACATACTTGAGACGCATAAAAAATATTTAAACCACTGTAAAAATATATAATTTAAAAATAGTTAATTCACGATTTAAATAAAAAATTTGAAATTATATTAAAAATTCATTTAATGAATTCAAACTCACGAATATAACTCTAATCATAAGGTAAGTTTAACTTTGTTAAATAAAATTTTAATAAAATTTTAATTTTTCATTAAATTAAATTAAATTTTTTTAAAAATAAAAATAATAATAATCAAATTAAAGTTAATATCATGAAATAAGAAATAAATAAGATTAACAAAAAAAAATTAAAGTTTACTCAAATATAATTTTTATTTTTAATATAATTGTATATATATAAATATATAAAATGTTGTCAACTTTAATTTAATTATTCTATTTCTACAGTGATTTAAATATTTTTATGTGTCTCAAGTATGTCATGTTCGAGTTCTTTTAATCCATATTTACTTCTTTTTCTTTGCATTAACAACAAACTAAAACATATATTGTATTTTGTACTTTATATCACAAATGGTTACTTGGTTCAATGGCAAAATAATGCCACTTACACTTAGGGGAATTGGGTTTGATTCATAGCCAAGATAAAAAAAAAGTTATTTATTTTATTTTCCTCGTCTAATCAGGTAGTTTATCCAATAAAGTGATAACACGTGTCGACACCTAATTGAGTGATTAATTTATTTAATTAAATTAAAATTAAATTGATATAATAAATAACTAACATGAACCAAATGTATAATTATATAAATTTTTCTTTAACAATCATGTCACCCGTTTAACGACATTTTACTTCAAGTGACCAAAAGTTTACAGCTCGAAAATCTAAATAACCTTATCGGTCAAATTTAAAAATCGATCGAATTTAAAAATCGATGATCAAAACTGTATTAAGAAACATAAGTGACCATTTCAGTAGTTAATCCATATTATTATCCCTAAATAACTCGAGTTTAACCAATAAATCTGCACAAATACATCAAGTGATTCTAATAAAAAAAATATTATTAACCCTAATTTGAGCAACATATTTAACCCTAATTTGAGCAACATATTTACTCGATGTGTTCACGTTATTAAGCGACCACATTATGAGAATGAGATTTCAGAGAATTTATCAGGAAAGAAACTTCACTTGCAAAATTTATATTTTCACCAAAAAGAAAGTTGACTTCCAAATTATTATACTTTGCGCCGAGTTGTCTTAATTTCCACGAAAGGCTGCAACCAATTTATATTCAATTTTCAAAGAACAAATTACAAAACCCTGGTGCTTTGTAGCAACTCGTTTGAAAACCTAAAACACAATCTTACTAGACAACTAGGAGAGGACAGCCATTATTTCAGGTGCTCTCAGAGCAATATAATTACTACCATCGGTGCCTTTGAAGTCGTTCCCGGCATACTTTGAATACAGGACTGTGTCTCCTGGTGTGACTGATAGTGGCTTTGGGTTGCCTTCCTCATCTAATGTACCCGGTCCGACCGCTATCACCTGTTTCATGTAATTCATGACATGAGTAACACATTTCGCACCACAGTATTATAGTTGCATGCCCTCATCACAAAACTTAATACTCGTTACTCACCGTGCCAATGGAAGGTTTTTCCTTGGTTGCCTCGGTCAGCAACAAACCTCCTGCGGTTTTCTCCTCAGCTTCCGAAACCTGCAACAGAATTCGAACACAATATTGAGAGCTTTCAAGTCAAATACCGCGACTAATACACAATATTGAGTGATCAAAGATGCATTGGAAATTAATGGATTGTAAAGGAGAGCCACACTCATGTATCACTGTTGTATCGAAAGATATACCTAATTACAAGGGAAATACTTAATACTTAATTACAAGGGAAGGTCCCAGCAGGAAACTCATCGGATTCAACCAAATAAAATTGAACTCATGATTCCTAAGATTAATAATTGAAACTTCAACAGGGCATTGAAATGGCAACCAAACATACATGTTTTTAAAGAAAACTAACCTTAATGAAAACTCTGTCGTTCAAAGGCTTGAGATCTTTGATGTCATCCGTTTCAAGAATCCCAACAATGTCGTCCTCCTTTAGGAGAAGATGATTTGCACCATTGAAATCAATCTCCGTCCCAGCATACTTGGAATATATGACCTGAGCTCCGGTCTATAATACAACCATAGCATCCAGTAAGTATAATAACCAAAAAACAAATAGAAAAAAAAAAACCTCAAAAGCATATCTAATCCTTGAAATTCACCTTCAAGGAGCTTTCCACTGTGGTCTTCCCAACAGTCTTCCCTTCACCAACAGCAACTACCTCACCTCCTTGAGGCTTCAATTGAGCGGTTGTCGGAAGCAAAATGCCACCCTGGCTCTTCTCCTCCACTTCTTTGATCTTCACCAACACTCTATCACCCAAGGGCTTAATCGAAGTATACTGCATACAGCAATAAGATCATTTCATGTAAGCGGAGAAACAATGCACCAAGCCGAACAAATCGATCGCAAATTTGTAATAGATTAATCCATTCTTGCAGTTCAAATAAGCCTATAGCAACAAATATATGCCAAGCCTCGTTCATATTGAACGTGATTAAAACAGAAAAATGCATAGAATCAACTTCAAATATGAGAATACACAAGGCAATACATCAACATACACCAAACCAGGTTAGTGTTCGATCAAGTCGAGTCAAAAAATTTCGAGTCGGTAGAGTTGAAGAGTCATATTTTATAACTCAAATTGTTTTCTTCATTTTATATATATATATACTCACTCGAACTTGAAAACTGATCCTATGATAACTAAAAATTTCGAGTTACTTGAATTTCCATTTTATAACTCAAACTTTATTTGAAATTTTTTCTGATTGAGTCAAATTTCTGAAATTAAAAGTCGGAAAGAGAGTCTAAGTATTTTTACATCGAGTCGAATTTTGCTAACCCCTGACCAAAACCCCTAATTCCTAAACAGAATCACTCCAACAGTACTATAGCATTCGAAAAACACTCACAAACCAGTGGCAAACAATCACGAACCGAAGTTGCAGAAAAATCCCAAAAGGTTCAAGCTTCGACAAGTTCAATTATTTAGTAAACAACTAAACATAAAGCGTAAAACAATGGCGAAAGAAACCAGTTTACTCAATAACAACAAAGCAATAGCATCAATAAAGCAATAAGAGGAATGACCTTAGGAGCAACGACGGCAGCGGCTTTAACAACCAAACCTTTAAAGGACCTGTGGGACAAAGCCCCATGCTTTAATGTTCGAAAGGAAACGAATTTCACAGTGGACGACGGCCTAAGCCCTTCAAATGAAGCCAAGTTCCTAGCTGATGCTGTCACCGGCGACGCTGTTAGATGAGATGTAGCCATTTCTGCATTCAAATTTCCCGAAAATTAAATAAAAATCGATTCTTGGAACCAGTTTTTCTTAAGAACAACAAAGACTATACCTTTGAGAAAGATACTGGAATGGATAAGAGTTGGCTTGGTTGCTTGAAACTGGAGAAGTCTAAGAAGATAAAAACCCTAGCGTGTTAAAAGGGGGGGGGGGTTATTAGTGGATTAGAAACTTCTAGAATATTTGCGTTTTTCGGACAAGAATGGATGAGCACGCGCCTCACTGTCCGAAGCAGTTTCACTATGATTAACCTATGTGATTCGTTTCTACCTGGGTAATAATATGTTATTATTTCATTTATTGAGTGTAACGACCGTATTCTGGATTCAAGAGTCGAGTTAACTTGAGGCGTGAGTTTCGTTGTTTGGGCTGCGATTTTGGGCTTATATGAGCCCTTGGGCTATCTTGTGTGTTGGGCTTGTGTGGTTGTTTTGTTGGGTTGGGAAGAGAAGAGAGGTAAAATGGTAAAAGCTTAAATTGAAGAGCGAGAAGGGGGAAGCTTGCTTTTCTTCTGCATTGTGCAAGGAATGAGATCACCATGCCTTAATTCCATCTTCCTCCCATTTCAAACTCTCTCTCTCCCAAAAACCCCACTATCAAAGGTTGATTTTTGAGAGTTTGTGTTGAGAATCACGTTTAGCTTGTTGGGATAAATTTTATCTGCCTTAGAGGATCTATATTTCAAGGTAAGTCTTGGTTGGAGTGGTGGAACCAAAGGTTGGTTGAAGGTTTGAAGAGGAAGATCGGGATTGGACATTTGAGGGCTTCTTCATTAGTTTTAGTCGGAGGTTAGTAAACCACTAACTCCTTTGAATTCATGCAACTCATAAAATTAGGCTTTGTGCATGATTTGATTGTTTATGGTTTGGCAAGCTTTGGTTGATCTTTAACGGCAAAGTAAAGATTTGATGTTGCTAAGGCTTAAAATTAGTAGAAACCCACTTAATTCCTTCACAATAACTTTTATAATCGACTTGGGACTTAACCATAGAGGTTAAGGGTGGGATTGGTGAAATCCCGAGCTTTAAGTTTTGAAATCTGGGCTCGAGTGCCGGTACGGGGTGGCTGCGTACCGGTACTCCTTTGTAAATTTAGAGAATGGTCGTGAGGGGAGTACCGGTAGGCCTCCCCGTGTACCGGTACCCCTTGCAAGATAAGGATTCCAGTAGCTCTTTGGCGTACCGGTACGCAAGGGGGCGTATCGGTACGCACTGTTACATTGCCTGGAAAGGCTTTGAGTACCGGTACGGTACGTAACGTATCGATACTCTCTTGGGTTAAATTTCTTCGAATCTAGTGGGGGTATCGGTACTCATAGGGGAGTATCGGTACGCGCTGTTGCTTGCTTAGGAGAGGCTTAGCGTACCGGTACGCGTTTGTGAGAGTACCAGTACGGGTGGATCGATACGGGGCGATCTTAGTACAAATGATGAGTACCAGTACGGTACATAGCGTATCAGTACGGCTTGGGATTTAATTTTTTCGAACCTAATTGGAGTATCGGTACTCATGGGGGAGTACCGATACCTATAGTGGAGTACCGATATTCACCTTGGAGTATCGATACTCGCTGGGCAATCTGCCCAATAATTTCGAGGTTGCGTTCGGGGGTGCTATAATTCGAGACAAAGGGCCCTAGGGGTCCGTCAAGGTGTAAAATGGACATTAAAACTGAGAAATGAAGATTTTTAACCCCGAATGAGAATAATGAGCTAATAACGTGATAAATATCGGGTAAATTGTGTGTGATGGAAACCCATAGATATCCTAGGTGGATCGTTGATGCTGTGTGGTAATTTAGGCCCTTGTTGTGTGCGGAAGGGGCGCCTATAAGGTTGAGTCTTATCGGATAATAAGATAAATTAATGAGAATGACTAATGTGTACCTTCATGACATACTAATAAATAGACCAGCTCAATATGGCAGTTTAATAACTGATAAAAACCATAAGGCTATGGTAAATGTGTTAGAGCTGTGTGGTTACTAGGGTCCTTGCTGTATGCTGATGGGACACCTAGGTAGTCGAGTCATCCCTTGTTGGGATATGGATACCCTAAGTGTGGTGCAACACCTTGAAGACTCCCGAATGTTGGATCCCGATGCTTTATGGACGCGGGCCTCATTCGAAGATGCTTGATGGGAGATCCCGAGCATGGATGTAGGATCCTAATACTATGTGGACGCGTGCCTTACTCGTAGTGTATGATCTCGATGCTTTGTGGATGCGGGCCTCACTCAAGTGTAGGATTCCGATGCTTTGTGGACGCGGACCTCACTTAATGTTGTTGGTGTTATATGTGTGGTGCTAGGTAAATGTATGAGGTTCTAGTATGAGTTGTGTGCGTAATCATACATTCATAATGCTATGTGTTTAGGCGGTTATGGTAGCGCCATTGTTATCTTCCCATGATGTCATTCATGTTGCTTTGCTTTATTTATGATTTGCATGAAGCATGGTTGAGTGGCGGTGTATCCACTGAGCTTTGTTAGCTCAGCGTTCAGAATCGTTGTTTCCGTTCGTAGATTAGTGGGTTTGGATTGTTCTTGGAGGAGCACCATCAAAGAAGGATTCCAGCGCCTCGTCTCATTAGAGTACATTATTTAGGTCATTGGGCTATGTATTCGTAGGAGCCTATTGTATTTTATAATTTGTATTTGGATTTTCAAACGATCGAGTCAAAGGTCTATAATGTAATTTTAAAAGAAGCTCCATTGTATTTGTTTTCAAATATTTATTATGTTTTATTGGGTTGTAAGTAAATGGATTTTCATAATAGATTTGCGGATTGGGCTAAACTAGGTCAAAATTTTATGGTAATGGTTTGAGCTTGAGGCTCAAATGTGACATCCGGGTCGAGGGTGTTACATTGAGAGTAATAATTTGTTGAGTTAATTGCACACATATTTCTAAATCATCCATTTTAAATTAATTTTTAAATGATTTATTGTTTTAATTTTATCTTCAATCTATGATTCGCGTTTTAAATTAGTTTTGAAATTTTTGAATATTTCAATCTTATTTATAAATTAGTATGATTTTTATTTTAAATTAATCTTTAAATTTTTTAATGTTTTAGTCTCATTCACAAACAATCGTTTATGTCACATTATATTAAATAAAATATTTACATAATCTTATCAATTTTATGATCTAAAGATTAGAGAATTAAATTTCAAGATTAAATTTTAAGATTTATAGTTTAATATTTTAAAAAATTGAATTGAATTAATTTAATTGATTGTCGCTTAAACTAAACTCACCCTTAAGAGTAAATGGACCGAGCTTGAATAGATAAGGTTGTGTTTATTTATTTATTTTTGAAGATGTTTGTGCTCGTTTGTATAGCATTCGTGAACATATTCATTTAACGTTTTTGAATGGGTTCGTTTTATCTTTTTATTTGCAACAAAAAAACGGTGAAATTAGGCTAGTAGTCCTTGAGCTCCTTAGACTTCACAGTTTGAATTTTAAAGTTCATCTTGTGTTCAATTTAGTCTTTACCTTTACCAATATTTAACATGTAAAAAAATAAAAGGAAAAGGAGAACCGAGTAAACGAATCGATAAATGAGCCAATAAATGAGCTTGTTCGTGAACATAAACGAACTAAACACACCTCTATTTGGGTTCGTTCATTTATTAAATGAACATAAAAATGTAATGCCCCAATATTAGCTCAGTGACTAAAATTCAAGGAATTAAAAGTTAGTGGTTTTAGTTCAGTGACTAAAATGTAAAAAATCAAAGTTTGGTGACTAAAGTGAAAAGTTAGGAAAAGTTCAGGGACCAAGATGGTAAATTTACCAATAATTATTTTTATTCTATAAATTAATAGATCACCTAAGGGCGTGGATCGAATATAAAAATTATGGTTTGATCTGATGTTTCTATTATTGGGAAATTACGGTTATAGTTTAAATGGAATTCGAATGATCAGTCGAGCTCGGAATGTTATGGAAATTTGAAGGCAGTCTTGGGAAGACTCGATAAACATGACATTGAAGTTTTGAATCGTTTTTAATTGATTTAGATTCAATTCTATTCAATATTTTATATAGGTGGTAAAATGACAAATTTGTGGAAAAGTTGAATAGTGGGGGGTATTTTGGTCTTTTCACTTAAAGGGGACATGCATGGAATTTTGGATATTGTTACATGGAAAATGAATAGTGGCTGATTGGAATTGAACTAGAATGGCAAACTAGAAATTAAAGATTTAGTTGAAGGCTAAATTGGTAATTTGGCATTATTTGAATTTTATATTCAAATACACTTTACAAGTGTATTAATAAGGATAAAGAACAAGATACCGATAAAGATCAAGGTCGTACTAGTAGACCGGGAAAAGAAAAAGTCCGAGACTAATCGAATAGTAAAAAGGGGCATTACAAGGCTAAGGTGAGTGCATATATGTTTTTAGCATGGTACTTTATTTTAATGATTTACAGATTATGGCGGTATACCATGAATATTATAAAGCATATTGAGGTATGAACTGCTCCAATATAAAATGTTTTACGTGACGTATGTATGGATATCGTGTTATTTGCCCTTAATTGCAGGAATTGCTTTTAAGGTTGCACTTGGTAATGTAAAAATATATTACTCGATTATGGATTAGGTGATTTAAAGGCATCACCAATCATATAAGTTGGTTAGTTGGTTTAAAGGCACCATCAACCGTATAAGTTGGTTAGTTGGTTTAAAGGCACCGTCAACCATATAAGGCATTCTACGAGTTAATGACATTTGAATAGTATTATAAGATTATTGACACTTCAATGTGTATCATAAAATTATCGGTACTTTAAAGTGTTATATATGTTATAGGCACTTTATTGTGTCGGCAAGCAATAAAGAATAGTACTTTTAAAGTACTTAATATTTACCTTGGGTTATATTATGGTATTACGAAGTATGTATTTTTTTGTATAAATAACAGATTTTTGGAAAGTATCATACATTATAAAGATTTTATATATGTTACTTATTTATGCCTCACTAAGTTATACTTAGCGTGTATTTCTATAATACGCGTAGGTAAACCAGAGTAGGATTGGACAGAGCTGTTGCATCAAATCTTTTGTAAAGACATAAAGTTGACAGGTTATTTTCAGTACTTATGACATCCTGATTTATATGTGAATAGTGGCATGTACGAAATAACCTGTTTAATTTGTTAAAAGTTAAAATCGGCCTACCTTGTAATGATTTCGTTTATATATAATTTCTGCGTTTTTATGCTAGAATTTAGTTTTAATGTTATTGTTATTTTGATTTTTTTACCATTTTCATTTAATTATATTTAGATGTAGGGATACATATTAAATTTAAGATTCTTCCGGTTTCATTTAGGCAGCTGGTTGTAGGGGCCGGGCCCATGGCGTAGGTGATGACCATGAATAGCGACGGTTGCGACGAAGACGCCATGCACAGACCTTAATTCTCTCAAACATGGGAGAACGAACACCACCAATCGCCTCCGCGAATCAGTAGCAGTAAAACCAGGTATTCCACCCTATTTAAGACCACTGGAACGCCACTATTCCTCCGCAATTGGCTTGGCTAGTCTCCGGTCAGGGTCTTGTTGCATTCAATAGAAATTGTGTGCAGGACTTTGGCCTGGAACCCTTTATTATCTACTCCCTCTCTCCCACTAATTTTATCCAATATTAACTTTTAAAAAAGTCAAAATTTTTAACTTTGATCACAATTATTTTAAATGTTTAAATTAATTAAATTTTATAAAAAATATATTTTTAAGCTACTTGATATAAGATTTTTAAAATATATTTTTTATATTTTTACCAATAATATATTTAAAGTAATAAATTGTTAAATAAAAAAATTAACTTAAAAAAAATCAATACTAAACATATTTTCAGTAAGATATTTTTCTTGCTCTTTTGCCTACTGGACTGAAACATAAAGCCGGAAAGCAAAAGGAGCTAAACATGGCCACTCCGGACAATCAAACTCTTAGTTTATTTCTCTTGTGTTTATCCTTTGTTGTAATGATCCCAACACTGCAGGCTTACATCGCCGACTACGACGATTACTGGCGGGAACGTGAGTTGCAGGCGAAAGAAAATCTGGAAAACGAATCACCCCAACCCAGAGCAAGTCACCGAGCATTTCAACGACCGTGTTGCCCGGACGTTGATGGGGTTCGGTGCAAACACCACGCGACGGTGGTTGAGGAAGAAGCATGCAATCAGTTCCTGTAAGGAAACCAACCCCATGGATCAATGCTGGCGCTGTGATCCGAACTGGGAGAAAAACAGGAAGAGGCTGGCTGATTGCGTTCTTGGATTCGGGCGTAATACTACCGGTGGAAAGAAAGGACCAATCTATATCGTGACTGATGCTGCGGATGATCTTTTAAACCCGGCACCGGGGACTCTACGGCACGCCGTCACCCGGAACGGGCCACTTTGGATCACCTTCGGAAGAAGCATGATCATCAAGCTGAAAGAGGAGCTTTTAATGACGAGCGATAAGACCATTGATGGTAGGGGAGCCAAAGTTCATATTGCTTACGGCGCTGGGATTACAATCCAGTTTATGAAGAATGTTATTCTCCATAACCTCCATATTCACCACATTCTTCCTGGGAACGGTGGCTTGATTCAAGACGGTGCAAATCACATCGGATTAAGGACGAGGAGTGACGGTGATGGGATTTCCATTTTCGGGTCGACAAATATTTGGCTCGACCATCTTTCCATTTACAAATGCTCCGACGGGATTATCGATATCATTCAGGGCAGCACCGCCGTCACCATTTCCAACTGTCACATGACCGACCATAACGACGTGATGTTGTTCGGAGCAAGCGACAGTTACACTCCGGACGAGAAGATGCAGGTCACTGTTGCATTCACTCGTTTTGGTAAGAATTTAGTACAAAGAATGCCAAGGATCCGGTTTGGGTTCGTCCATGTTGTCAACAACGACTACACGTACTGGAACATGTATGCCATCGGCGGCAGTAGCCACCCGACGATTATCAGCCAAGGCAACCGGTTCAGAGCTCCGCGGAACATAGCGGCGAAAGAGGTGTTGAAGAGGGAGTTTACGAAACCCGAAGTGTGGAAGAACTGGAACTGGAGGTCGGAGAGCGATGTGCTGTTGAACGGTGCGATTTTTATTGAATCCGGAGATCCGAACGCGGCCAAGAAATATGGAGTTCAGAAAATGTTGGCGTTTAAGCCGGGTCAGAAGGTGCCGATGCTGGTTGAGTTTTCCGGAACACTTGTCTGCTCCCCTTCCAAGCCTTGTTAACCATCGGCGTGTGGAGCTTTCCTCCGTCTCTCAACTCTCATCACCGCCATGATATATCCGGAAATTGTTTATTTCTTGTGTTCCGGACAAGGTTGATCAATCTTTTATGGATACAAACATTTTTCCAGCTGATTTTTTAACTTCATTTTCCTTGTAAGGTGAAAGAATTATTTTTTATTCATTTATTTATTTTGAAGGAGATATTAATGAGAAAGAATATTTCCAAATTTTATGTGTGTTTGCATCGATTCAATTGATGTCGTGTTTGGTGACGGATGATAAAGAAGATCAGTAAAGTTTTGGTCTCCAAAAATTTAAAAGAAAAATTAAATTTTGATCCTCAAATTTTCTTTTAAAAAATATTTTGTTTAATTCTTCGAAACTTTTACTAAGCTTCAAAAGTTTTAAATTTTCAATTAATCCTCTATATTACTTAAAATATTACGACATTGTTTGATAAATAGCGATTTGAGTTAAAATTAAAGATTTGAGCTAATATTAGATGTTTTACAAGTTAAATCTGCTAATTTGAATGTTTGATGAATGGCGGATTGAGGTAAAACCTCTAATTTTAAAAAAGCTGCAATATGATCTTTTTAAAATTAGAGGTTTTGATATAAGAGTTATATTTTACCCTTAACAATTATAAAAAATCTCCAAATAACCTAAATTTAGCATTTTTTATTTTAATTCTTCACACTCACGTATTTACATTATGATATTTGTAAATGAATACTTTTTTTATTCTCAGATCTTTCTTTAAATATGTTTAGTAATGTTATATTAAAACAAATTGTTTTTCATAATTTAATTAATATTATTAGATACAAAATATTGATAACTAATAAACTATTAAAACAAGTATCAGATATAATCATGTCCTTATACGCCATTTTTCTTGTTTAAATAATCAAACAGCTATCAACTAATTTTACCAAATATTTTTATACAATCAGCTAATACAATCCTCTAGTCAAATCAGCTAATGCAATCAGCTATCAGCTTCCGATAATTGCCAAACATTGCATATATAAACTAAATCTTTAATTTGAAAAAAAAACTTAAACCTATAATTTTTTATAAAATTGAAATTTATCTTCAAAAAAATAACGGATATTTTAAGAGTTTAGAGTGAGCATATGCCATCTTTTATTTGTGTCCATCTACATAAAAAATTTATGTTATGTATTTCACTTTCAAAAATATTTCTAAATCAGCCATTGTCTTCAAACTCTTTCATTCAATTTCGTCACTAATCATGTAATTTATTATTTGCTATGGAACATAATATCATATCAGAACATTTAATAGATTAAAAATATATGTTCCCTAAGGATGAGCAAAAATTGAATATTAAAACAATCATTTTTCTAATTTAATAATATGGAATTTAAACAATTTGAGATATGTAAAAAATGATACTACTATGTTTCCTAAGGATGAGCAAAAAGGCTTGGCTGTACAAAAATTGGGCATCCAAATATCCGGATCCAACTCTGGATACTAAAATGCCCAGGTCGACCCGTTTTTAGAAATCCCAAAGAAAAGATTCTGGAATTAAAATCCCATCAAAATTCTCATCTTCATACCCGATGTTGGGAAACGATGATCCGAGAAATTCACTTGAGAAATCATCAAATCCGGGGAAAATCAACCCGTAATTACCCGAACCGGTCGTCAAAAGATCCAGAAACGACCCATCCATGGGCAAATCATTGTCGACCTGAATCGTCCCGTCCGAAACCGATGGCGATGGAGATTGAGGTTCAGTTTGAAACCTAGAGTTGGCTTCCTCCGATTGGGTCGTCGGAATGTCCGAGTTAGCAAACCGGGCTGCGGCGGCTTGGATTTGGTTCCGTGTCAAAGACCTACCGCCGGCTATCTCGGGTGGGTTATCGGGGAAATTGAACTTCGCAGAACGGCCGCGTAAACAAAAAAGAGCGGCGTCGAAAGCACGGGCTGCTTTCTCGGCTGAGTCGTACGATCCCAACCAAATCCTTTCCCTGCTGTTTGGCAGTCTGATTTCCGATACCCATTTCCCCCATTTCCGCTTGCGAACGCCCTTGAACTTCGAATCGGTTCTCTCGACTGCAGGCTTTTCGCTTGTGTGTTTCACCATTGTTTACGTGATAATCTGAGTTTTCTTCTTTGTTTTTGATTCCTGGCTGCAGAGGATTTGATTCTTGTTGTTGTTGTTGTTGTTTCGAGACTGAGAAATTAGGAAGAATTTGCTGCTTATTTATAGTTCTATGAGGGAAGCCATGGTTTCTGACTGAGAGTGAGCGGTAAAAGACAAAGATACGCGTTTGATATAGCGTTCGGAGGCCGAAAAGCGTTTAATGATGTCGACGTGGCGTCTTTTTGAATGAAAAAAATTATTAGATAAATTTAACTCATTATATATTCGTAATTTATGTCAAAAAATTTATTTATTTTATTTTTAAAAATTATTTAAAAATTAAAATAAAATAGATAAATTTTATTAATTAAGACTACACAAAATTTATCTAACAATTTTTTTCTCTTTAGGGTCGCTACGCGTTTGGAGTTTGTCCCAGGTGGAATTTCCACCACGTGGCCCTTTCTATTACGCGTGACTAAATTCCACATCTAGAACTACCCCTACTATTTTATTTTTATTTTTAATTTTAAATAATTAATTTAATAAAGGAAATGGATAATGCAGAGAATTGTTTATTGGGTGATTTTAAAAACCATATAAACATGTTGCATGCAATAGTTAACACCACATGCATTAATTACAAATGTCATGAAAAATAGAAAAGTTTTCCCCAAGAAGTTACTAATTCTAATTGGTAACAACAACCTAAAAGGAAAGATTTATTAATTGTTAGAGTAATCAAAAATATTTATATTATTTTATTTTTTTATAAATTTAAATTTTAATGTTATCTTTAGAACGCAAAAAAAAAAAATATTTGATAAAAAATTTAAAAAGAAAATAAAATGAATGTATTAATTATCTAACATAAGGAGACAAAAACGTGTTATCCAAAGTGCCCATTAGGACCATTACCATCCATGATCCACCATTATGTCTCTTTGCATTGCCCTCGCAATTATTATTTTTAAATAGTTTAAAGGTGATTATAATGTAGTATCTGTTTATAAATATTCTTAATATTTTGACAATGTGCATACACCTTGTAGACAAAGCGATTTAAACCTGTGCCACACGCAACTATTACGTTCTATTGTTACATGAAAATACATTTTTAGTTAGTGATAATTTTTTTGAATTGAAAGCCGTTAGTTTTATTCAACGAAGATATATTCAAAATTATAATGAAAGTTTATATCCTAGTAAACAAAAACACATAATCAAGATATATTCTTATATCCGTTGAAATAAGAAAATAGCGTCTCGAGATCATAAGAGGACCATACAAGAAAAAGGTAAAAAAACCAACTCAAACACTAGAAACAAAGTACAGATTCAAACATCACCAAAGATCGATGATGAAACGTAAAACAATCAGCAAACAACATAAAAAATGCATATTACAATAAAAACGTTGACAACATGATCATTAGCACAACCCAATCGCGAACAAGAAACGGTGATTTGAACGCGTATTCAAATTCACTTCGAGGGTCCAAAATAGGGAGATCAACGGGATAGCCAAAAGAGCGCCATCTTGATCAGTTGTGACGACGTCAAATCCAACCCTGGTAGAAAACTAAATGAAAGAATGATCAGGTAACATATACAAAAATAAAATAGTGTAAAAAGGCAGAAGAAAACATATCAATAGATAGAGTAAATCATGTTACAAGCACAAAGCTATTTATTAAAAACTAAAAAACACAAAAAATAAAGTAAACGATAGGAAATAAGAAAGCAAAGAAAACGATGAATCTCTGCGGTCGACAACAACACTAAGACTAATGTCGATACCATCAAGCAAATAACAATAAAAACTAAAGGAAAATAAGACAATAGAAAACTATGTTATGCCTATGCGGCTAGGGTTTTCTAAGTCGTATGGAATAAACTATCATCTTTTAGAGAAATTATTAGATGGGCCCGACTCTTCACGCCATTTGTGATATCAACCAATAAGATTCAGTCATCTCAGAGTAACTTCTAAATAACTACTCACTCCACTTTTATAGGAAAGAGGTAAAATTTTACCTTAAAAAATGAGATGGATGGATCTTATTGTAAAGGACAACGAATGACGTAGTGAGTGTAACACCCCTTTCCCAGTCTGGGAGGAATCCAGGTCGGAGATGCTATCGGTGAACAATAACGGTGATTGGTACATTAATTTTGATGATTTAATGACAATTCGATGATACGATACAATGATTCAATATTACTATGCAATAAAACAATGATCTTAAATTGGTTCGATACGATATTTATTTTTTAGGGACCAAACTGTAATTGCTATAAATTGGAGGTCCTTTTCAGAAATTAAACTTGCCAATATGAAATTCAACTTATAAACAGTGAGCATGTAAATTTTTATTCTATACAGAGGTCATTTACCTAGCCAATTGAGCCATTTAATAAATAGTGACCATTTCGTGATTTACCAAACTCATTTTCATTGCTTTTAACTAATTTACATGTATTGGTATCGGTACTTGAGGAGGTCGTACCAATACTCCTGTGCCATAGTTGATATTACCATTTCAAAGAAGGGTACGTACCGGTACGAGAAAAAGCTGTATCGGTACGCTGTACATAACTCATCTAATAACAAATTCCAGTAGTGTTTTGCCGTACTGAAACAGACTAAGCCATATCGGTACGGGGGAACGATGCAATGAAGGATCGATACGACTAATTTAGTATCGGTACGCCAACCCTAATTCCCAAATTGATTGAACAACGATACCAGTACGATCTTACACGTACTGATACGATGCTACAGTAAAAATCTAGTGTTGAATTTCTGTATCGATACGCCATGTTGACCAGCGTTGACCAGGTCCCAAAATACATACTCGTACCGATACGTCTACACCCGTATCGGTACGACAGGGTCTGTAATGACAAATTATGTTTGGTTTTTATCCATTTGGCCTATCAAATCATGTCCAAATTTCATGAAACTTTACCAGCAACCTTGTTTAGTCCCAATCTATTAACATCTAAAATTTCAAGGCTAATTGAATCTGTTTACCATGTTTTCACCTTTTGGAGCCAATAAGCATATTTTTACCAATTTCCAATATACTCATAGGTCCATTTTACCTTAAACTTAAGCGCACACACATAACTATCACTTATACATATCAAAATGGGTCGTTTAAGCATGTTTAGAACCTAGCCACCATTCTAGGAGTTAATAGTTAAAAGGAACATTACATAGCCTTATGGTGCGACTTGCAAAACTTGCTTCTTTCCGATCCTCACTATCTATATTCCTTAACCTAAAATGCATGGAAACGAGATGCGTTAGGCTCAATTAGCCTAGTGAGGTAGTCATTAAAAATGTCATAAGCAATACAATGAATGCCAATAATGTCAATGATAGTATTTCAATGCATATAACATCTCAAATCATGCTTAACAATGGTTTCAACAACTTTGACCCTTGGATCGATATGAGATGGTGGATACGCAAATTCCCAACCAACATCGCCAAATCAATGAGTAGTCAAAATTTCGCCAACATCTCCAATAGACCAATATCTCACACGTCTCGCCAACATCGCCAAATAGAGCCTTAGCTCAAAGACTTTAGTCCACTTCGTACCAATGAGCTCATGAATTCTATGACATGCCAATTGTATCCAATGTCCATTCAAATCCAAGGTTCGGTAATTAGGCCAATAACAATGACAATATTCAATATCGGTACAATGTTCAATATCAATAACAATGATCAATGCTTGCCTTGTTCAATGATGGCCATATAGGTCCTTATCAATACAATAATTTTATCAATACGATGATCTTGTTAATGCAATATTCTTATCAATACAATGATCTTGTCAATGTTATGGTCAATAATCAATATGAATGTCTATGAATCTCAATAGTATATCAATGGGGTCAATGGCAATATCAATGATCAATATGTATTTCAATAGTGACGATATCAATACTATGACTCAATAATCAATGTTTCAATGCAATAAGCTTACCTAAGCTTACCAATATAGCTTTCTATGAGGTTTCAATATAACCGTACATTGTAGGGATGATGACAATGCAAAAATCAATGAATAATGAAACTGGAAAAGTACCTAGCCATTCCCGAGACTCCGACTACCCTTACCAATACTCCCAAAGCTTTTAGGGCTCCCAGATGACTACTCCTTTATTTCTTGACTTGTTGGAATCCGGTGGATTCGATGGTTCTTCACCTTGATCGATTTGAGCTATAAAGAGTCGAAATTACAATAATTTCAATAACGATAACAAATTCATGGCAATCTTTAGCTATAAAAATCAATAAGGGTCAAGTCTTGATATCCCTAGAGAATTTATGGGGTTTGAACATGGAATTAAACATAGATTAGATTATGGAGTCGATGAACCATAAGGGGTTATGACTTACCCAATCGATAACTATAAATTAGGATTAAGAAACTTAAGAAAAACAAAGCTTGGATCACTCTCTAATGGAGGTGCTTGCTTGCTAATAGCTAGAAAAAGAAGATGGTGAATAAGGTGCTTACTCTTTATTAATGACCGATAAGTTTTATGCTTCATTATTTTTTTCCTTTTTTTTAATCCCTTGTGATAGTTAGGCTTTCATTCACAGTTGAAGGAAGCTAACCCAAACAACCCACGTAAGTGGTGATTAAGCTAGGAGAGGGGCTAATCGCAAGGTCAGTCTCTCAACTTTCCATACTTTACAATTTTGTCTCAATAGTTATAATTTTCACAACTTGGTCACTAAGCTATGTTTCAATGTTTTCAATATGGTCCTTAATCAATAACAATGCTTAATTAGGATTCAATACTTGAATAATTGACCACTTGGTTAAAGGTCAATGTGATGATTTGACTTTTCGATGTAGGATTTTCGATCATCGGAATCCGATTCTGACTAAACTAATTTTCTAGAGTGTTAAAGTGAGCCAAGTACATCTAATATATTTCCATCTTTTACTTGTTAATTACAAAATTTAAATCGTTATTTGTATAAACAAATAATTCTCACTATTTTATTCGTGACAACTTTCAAAAAATTATCATAATTGTCCAATTTTTTTATATCGATTTTTATACACTATAGCAGTTAACAACTGCGACAAAATAAAATGTTCGAGTACGGGATATTCACCAAAATAACATTTTCACAACATGATTTCTCAAAATAGCACCTGAAAAAAAATATTTTTTAACATAATATCCGTACAATAAACTCGTTATGCATGCATTATGAGTTATTTCTTAATTTTTTAGTGAAATTCATCATGCATGTCTATCGAGTTTCATGTAAATGTGTTATACATGAAAATTTTCTTTGGTGCTATTTTCGGACATAAAGTTTGAAAAAAATGTTATTTTTGGTGATTATACCCACGAGTACAACCATTGTGTCTACTGTAACCAATTTGTTTGACACAAAATAAAGTTGACAACACGGTTGTCATACTAATTTTTTTTTTTTTTTGTAACTACATAAGCAATACTATGATCATTTGTGATTACAATATTGATCATTTTATTTTTTCCAAAATTTCAGTCTAACTTTTTTTTTCTTGATTTATTGGCAGTGACGTTAATTTTAATGCTGGTCGCCACCACCGGTAGTTTTTTTCTTCTTATATTAAGTTATTATTTTTTTATATTTCATTTTTCTTTTAATTTTTATCTTTCTTGTAGCACGTTTTTCTCTTTCTTATGGCACGTTATCATCTACCGTTGTGGTAGATCTACGTTCGTAGATACGTTTTTCACGGCCCTCGGCTTTAATTTGTGGATTGTCAGTGGTTTTCAGTAGTTTGACCTCCTTTTGTAGTTCGTTTGTCAATGCAGTCAAATATGTTTTACGAAGCAACCGTCAAGATTGTTGGTTTTGCTCACCACTTCTACTTCAATCCTAGAGGGTGTAGGTGGATTAAGACAATAAGTCTTGTTCCTCGCTTCTATTTCTCCAGTATTTCATCTTTATCACTTTTTTGCAGTCAACTAGACATGTTTTGCTTGTATTTATTGTGTTTGTTTTTCTGTTGTAATTTCATTTCTTTTAGATTGTTTCTTTATTTTAGTTTCTAATAAAATTCAGCCGACATATTGTTCAAAACAATATAACCATTTTATTTGACACTGAAAAGATAAATCTTTAATGATAAAATGTTGGACATTACTGATAACTGCGATAAAAAAAGTCACAACTGAATATTGTGACAAAAAAATAGCCCCTAGATGATGATATATATCATCTCTAATAGTTTTGTCAATAGTTAAAAAAAATGTTTCAGTCACAAAAAATTGTCACAGATAATCTATATTTTCTGTGGCAGAGCTTTTCTTTATCACAAAAAATTGTCACTAGAATCTATGTTTATCATATTTGAGTCCACTGTTTTCAGTTAACTCTAAAGGTAGAGTTGTCTCGAATGAGAAGCAATATGAACGTCCGTCCAGGACCCTACTTTTTATCTTTAAAACTTTAATAAAATTTTAAGTGGTAATCTTTTAAGTTAATGGTTGTTTTTTTATTGTTTTAATTTGTATTTAAGGTATTTTCTAAACAAAATAATTAAAATAATAATTTGTTAATAAAATATTAAATTACTTGTTCAAAGTAATAGGATATGCTTTTGATTTATAAATATACATTTTTGAGTTTTCGCTGAGGACCCCGAAAGCATTGAGACGGCTCTGCTTAGTTTTGCCCCTCCAACTGATGAATGAATTATTCAACGTTGACATGCTTACAATCTGCAAAATCTCAGCTTCTTGGAAAGCACTTTGATTATGATATACGACTAAAATCGATAAAAACACAATTATCTCCGGAAATCCACACTTCAAACATCTCTAATAAGAAAAGCTAGCTTTAAAAAAACGTGAGGTTAGTTAGCAAAAACAGATTTGGTGACGAAAAGACATCATTAACAACAGTTAATAAATGCATTCACCTGGAAAGTACCTCGTATCAAGAGATTACTTTTCAAAATTCACGTTTAGAATATCAAAGCTAGGACTATTTGGCAGGTTCTGAAACACAAATTGGTGCAGTGTAAGGTAGATAAGTTGTTCATGGTTCTAAATACTGTGGGTGGAAAAAGGTACCATGTATCGAACCAGCCGAAAACTGGTAGAAGGAAGCATCGGTTGCAGCATGCAACACCAACAAAAATTCATGCTAATTGTACAAGAGATGGAATGAGTTCTTACATCAGTCATTTACAGGAGATAAGAAATATAAGATCAGCTCTATCAACATAATGGTTATATATCAATGGTTCCATATGGCACCTTGCCATATCTCTTCTACCGACAAAGGCGAAGTCAGAGAGTTGATGTTGAAGTTAATTAAAACATGATCTTCCTGCCAACTTCATGGCAGTGATTTTAAAATTTAACACCTTCATTTGTCTTGGAAGGACTTGGTTAAATTGCATCTTTCATTGCGGAGCCCAAGCAAAGTCCCAACAGATGAAGATGTGTTATCTATTTGTTATTCTATCTGAATTTCGAAACCTTTTTATCTGTTGAACGAAGCAGCTGAGGTATCATCGTATTGTCCTCTCCACACGTTTCCATTGTCGGTCCCGCTGCAAGCTTGATTTGGAACTGCCACATTTCCAAGATCACCATCCAAGCTCATCTGCTGTACTTCAGCAGATGACAGTATCTTTATGCTCTGAACACAACTTACGAATTCTCTGCAAAGAAATTCGAGATTTTGATAAGGATGAATAGGAACCAAAACTAAAAGTTAATGAGAGTTCAAATTGGGGTTCACTTACTCCCAAGGATCATCACCAACAAGTAATATGTCATTTTCGTGATCCACATAAACTAATTTCCAGTCAGAACTTTGTGGATCTTCCAGCTGCCCTTCAATACCAAACATTCGCGCTAGATCATGCCGGAGTTCATCATACCCTTTGTAGCGGGTCACATCAATCGATCTTCCTACGGAGCCACGCTTTTGCACCTTCATTTATTTTAAACCAGTACCATACATTAGAGTTTTCAGCAAAAGACGGACACAATTGACCATGTTATAACGAGGGAAGGATTTAATAAATGCAACAAAGAAAGTGGACTATTTGTAGATTTAGACAACAAGGTGCAAAATATAGGTGAAGGAAAATTTTTACTGAGAAATTGTAATTTCAACAGGAAATCTAGTTTATTTTTAACTTCAACTCATATTTTGGGCTCATAAACTCTCTTATTACGGGGTGCAAAAAATCCGACCATAACTGAATCTATGGTTTTCCTACTACTGAGTTTCAAAGAATAGGGAGTGTGTAAACATCCACCCTTTCTTTGTATCTAGAACAAATGAGGTAACATGCATAACCATAATCAGTGGGGTACGGTTACATACCTTTGTATATGTTCGCATGCGTTGAGTTTGGTTGGCCCACAATCCGCCATTTAGGACTCCTGTGTCATTGATGGCAACATCATTAGAGCACCCAGTCTTGAAAGGTATGTTTGGCACACCAAACGACTGAGAGCTTATTGCAGGAGTAGACAACTCTGCATCAATATCTCTTGGGTTGCCACCATAGCTAGAAAGCAGATTTTGAAGATCCTTTTGAGAGTCATATCCCCTCGATAACAAAGTGTCAGGTGCCAATCCATCAATATTAGCTGTAAAAGGAAGATTGTTCCGAGGATGTGATTGAACATCACCTTCCAGAAAGGGAGGGAGGGAGAAATTATGCTGGGTGGTGCCTGCATCCAGGCAGTATGATGTTCCAGAAGAGGATGCTTCTAATTGATCTGTCACGGTACTTTTGTACTTTGACAGTTCTGGTCCTCTAGAGGTGGGTAGTTCATGTTTGATTCTTATATCAGGCTTGCTCTGTAGCTCTTGAACGAGGGTACTTGCAGGCTCAACAAGCGAATCTGTCACCAACATGGGCGGTACTTGCTGGTTTTTGTTTAGGAAGTTCAATGGGGAAACCTGACAATTATTGGTAGAAGGAGAGGTTGAACATGAAGGTGCATCTCCATCAGTAAGACCGGAATGGGTTCTCATAGCAGTAAGAGGCTTGTTATGAACTTGAGGCTGGTTCACCGAAAGTTGCTGAGGCTGGACAAGCATTGATGTTGAGAAGCCATTGCTGCCAAGAGGTTGTGATTGGCTCTGTGAAAGAGGCAATTGCTGCAATGGTTGGTTTTGTTGATGGGTTGGATGTTGCTGCACCATTGGAGACTGCTGCAATAGTGATCCAGCTGGGGAGAGTAACGGTTGAGGTGACTGCTGCTGCTGCAATTTCTGTAACAGTTGTAACTGAAGCTGTTGCTCTGAGAACCCCTGCTGAGACAATTGCAGCATCTGTGGCTGCTGCTGTGTCATCTGGGACAAGCTTTGTTGCAACAACTGTAGTGGTGACTGCTGCAACTGTTCTTGTTGTCTCTGTATGAGGTTAGTTTGCTGTTCCATCTGTTGCTGAATCTGTGTATCTTGAGGTAATGATGTCAAAGGATATGAAGTTTTATTGGCAGAGAGGATAGTTTGGGCAGACTGGCTATTGCTTGTCAGCAATTGTTGCTGCTGAAGCTGCGAGTAAACAGCTGGCTGATGCAAATTTTGATTTGGGATCTGGTTAGAGGCAACAATTCCATTATTTACTTGAGACGGAAGGAATGCCTGCTGCTGCGGTGGTAGCGGCTGTTGTCTTTTTTGTTGTTGCTGTAGCAGCAGCTGCTGCTGCGATGGAGGTGGCTGCGGTTGCGGCAGTGATTGTGGCTGAGACTGTTGTTGGTTTAGAAGATGTGGTTGAGGCTGAAGCTGCTGCTGTGGTTGTTGCTGATGTCGCTGCAGTTGCTGTAGGGATTGCTGCTGCTGCTGCTGCTGCTGTTGATTTAAAGGAGTCTGCAATGACTGCTGAAATTGCTGCTGTTGGGCCCACGTCATAGGTGTCTGAGGCAACTGGTTGACTTGGTTTGTATTAGCTTTGTTAAATTGCATATTCGAAGTAGGTAATCCAGGAGATTGGAAATTCAATAATTTGGCAGGATCATCAGTGCTAAGGCTATTATGGAGCGGATTTGAAGAAACCATTGATGGAAAGAATCCTGATTGAGCAGCTGGAAACTGATTATTCTGTTGCATGCTCATCCACTGAACTAAACTCAAACCAGGGAAGATTGAACTAGGGGCATCTTTCATACCAAAGTCATCTCCAAGCCACGGCATAGCTCTTTTGAAGGCATTCTCCATATCTGACTCATCATCTGCAAAATCTCTCAAGGGATTAAAACTAAGTTCTTGAAATTTAGTATCATTTGTCAATGTTTAAAGTGAGATAGATATGCACCGCAAATATGATTTACCTGGCATCCCTGGTTGCTTGGGAAACCGGGGCCTGAAAAACGGAGGTGGACAAATGTAGAAAGGAGTTATGACAGGCTCAATGTCCCAAATTGAAACTCGGCTGGGCCGATCACCAGCTGTAGATTCATCCCATCCAACCTGTTGAGAATAAAAAGTAGCCAAAATTTTAAAATATAATAAGTGGTATTTTCTCCATGTACAACAACACCTTGACTTTAAAATAAGAGCAACTATTATTGAAACAGCATGTATGATTCAACTGGGAACGAATCTCGGACCAATGACAGAAAAAGAAAATACCTGAAATGGAAGAAAAAGAACAACAAAAGCTAATATTGGCATTCAGGATGTCAGTAAAAATACCTGAAGATTACGCCATTGTGAATTTTTCCATCTCATGGCATCCAAGTCACTGATACCAGTAATCGTACCCATGTACCTGCGCACCCCGGACTCCTCTGTTTCAAACATCATTCTAAACCGCATGCCAAGGGAAACTTGGGTATACATAGCTTTGTTATACTTCGCTAAGGGTATCACAAACTCAGAAGGGCTTGCCCTGTCAAAATTAATAAAATCTTTTTAGACCTTCAATTATCCTTTTTTGATGATTCGAAAATAAACATGAATCTATATACAACCAAATGTATTATATCAATACCTTGGATTGTAGAATATAGTAAATGGGCTGTTATTTGCCGCAGCATGAGCTGCAGCAGCAAGGATCCCTATATGCATGCTATCACTCGAAATTACTGACGAAGAGAGAGCTGGTTGCTGTCTATTTGCACGTCTTGTACCCAAGAGAAGTTGAGACTTCTCATCTCTACATTTAAGCAACGAATCTCAGTTAAGCAGCAAAATGAACAATAATCTATTGAAATTCTATGGAATACTAGTGTTAATGCATGTGTGTATGTTTGCAGGCATATATGTATATGAATCGTACCTAATGAAAAGAACGGAATCACCAGCAAAGAGTCTTTTCGTGCTAACAAAGACACTCCAACCAGTAGTCAGAAGGTGCCTCTTTGGTTGCCCTGCAAAGAAGCCATTAATCATTTAGATATGTTATTCCATTCTAATGCCTGTCACATTAAATAAGAAAGCTACCATAATATGCGGAACAAAATGCTTCGACTTATTAGTATCACCCTAAAGCAATACTAATGAAGAGTAAATCAAACTTCAAGTGAACTATAAAACTATCGAAACTTTACCATAAATGTTCAAGGAAAAAAAGGAAATGGCCATCCCTACCTCGTATACTTCCCCAAAGAAAATGATTGCACCAAAAAGTTTTAAGTAGCATGGAAGTTAATAAGAAACACTAATGAAAAGAAAGTAATGATTACTTAGCAGCATAAAACACTTTGATCGGATCAAACTGCAGCCTTATGTTTAATACCAGTAGACCTCTGATTGTGAATCGGAAGGACAATGACACCTTGAAGAGAAAGATACCTCGATAAATATGTCTAAATGTCCATGTATTGTCGTGTAAATCTTTAGCTACTAGCTCCTGAGCAGGTGGTTGCATCGAGAAATCCTATCAAATATCACCATTTAGATTTTAGAAAAAATGAACACAAAATGCTTCCATCAGACCTCTTAAGTCTTAATAATAGAAATCTAAAATTGGAAGTTTCTATGCACCAGAGGAGGGAAGATCTTCTCAGCTGCTCGTCGAGGCACAGAAAATCCACCATGAGTGCTAGTGTCACTCGCTGTAAGAGTCTTGCAAAAGAACTCGGCGGGTTGTCTGTTTTGCTTGAGGGCCATATCAGATGCCAGTAACGCTTCCTTGTCATACTGTACAGAAATACTTTAAAGATTCATACCATATTTCGTTGAAAGTGAAATAAAAGGAAGAGAGGCGGTTCTGCAATATCCATGAATTAATTCTCAAATCGAATATAGCTGACCTACTTTGTTCACAGGTTGAAGTGTCATCCCGGCATACACCTCATCGGTTTCTGGATCAGCCTGATTCAAAATTTAAAAAATCGAACCAATTAGTATCTTCATAAAATCATACCACTTACCTTCCATACATCATTTTGACCATCATAAAGTTATCGTCATGCATCATATATACCATACAAGATCCTATTCACATCGCAATATGACTCAGCACCCAACAATAACTACAAACTAACCAGATAGCACACGGATGCACCGGGACCTATAGCCAACAAACGACTTGGCAAGTAAACAGAAAGATTGTCAAAATATGAAAGAGATATTATCAAACTAAAGTTGCTGATACATGCACAAAACTCATTTAAGAAAAACCGTTTCCCTTTCAATGACCAAATAAATGAGAAAATTGGGACAAGGGTGCCGCGCTTTTGCTTACATGCAATGTTACATTATGGAGCATGCAAATCAACTTGGAAGGAAGGTTAGGATAGCTTGGAATGAAATCTGTCTCCTTTTGCATTGATGCTGCAACCTGTAAAAAATATATCATAATTAGAGAAAATTCAATGAAGGGCCAGATCGGGCCAGGGGATACTCCATACGAATGGATGAGGAAAGCAACTCACTTGCTCGCTGTGACCTTGCGGAAAGTAAACAACCAAACTTCCAACTGGAGGCAAAGAAACAAGTGGTCCAGCACAAGCATGCCATAACTCTGAATTGATTCTCCTACTTTCTGCTGCTTTCAAAAAACCAACCAGAATATTAATCCAACATCCCAAAAAAACCTCACACAAAGAAGAAGTCCCAAAAAATATTACAAAGCATCAACTTGCAAAAAGTTATCAAAATCCACATTCTTCCAAAATTTGAACTACTCAAAGCAAAAAATTCACAATTAAAAGTTACCATGAATATTCTTATATAACACTTCATATCTGAACATGACACATATATTTGATTCCAAACCCAAACCTTCTCCCCATTAAAATGAGGAAAGTTTACACTCGGTTACCATATCCTTTACTTTTAGTCTTGTTATTTGCTTGTGTCATGAAAATGGGATTTTATAGGATTTCTCAACAAAAAAAAAGATGCGACATTTTACATGACAAATGTAGAGCATTAAAACAAAACCAATACCAAGTAATCATTCATCTAAACCAAAAACAATTTAAGATAGATCTGGTTAACATAGGAAAACCCAAAGACTATTTTGACTCCCAAAAAAACTAAAACTGAGTTAAAGGAAGACAAAATGGACGAGTTAAGAGAAACCAGACCTTCTGCAAAATTTGCCATTAATCCATTTGGTGGAGCCTTCATGCTTATAGTCTTGGATCAACTAGAAAGGAAGGAAAGAAAGAAATTTTCTTAAGGAATCCGATCACTTGTTTTGCTCCAACAGAACACTGAAAAGAGATCAACTTTCTTCACCATATAATTACTTCAAACTCTTTTAGCTAATCAAACTATCAAACCACAACGCTTCAAAAAAAATCTTCTTTTTTTTTTTGCAGCAGCAACCCTTTGTAGGAAAATTACTACTTAACATTCAAATCCCAGAAAAATCTGGAACCCCAACTGAGAAAACAAATCAAAAGCCAAAACCTTGTTCTTCCTTTCCCGAGCTATTTCAATCCCATGAAGCATTTAATACTCCAAACGAAGAACAAATCAGATTCCACAGCTGAATCAGTTAAAAAGAACCAACTGCATGGACCATTAACAACGGATTCCTAAACCTGCTCCTTGGCTCAGTTGAAGCTCATCGTTTTGGGTTTTAAAAAGAGAGAAAAAAAAAACAAAAAAAAAAGAAAGCAACTTTATAGGATCAAGGAGAAGGGAACAGAGTTGTGGCCGGGAAATCAGAGAGCCGAAAGGCAAAGCAGAGGAAAAACAAAACAGCTTTCTTTTTTTATCTTTCCTTTCAATTTCTATATAATTTGTGAAGCATGCCGACATATAATAGATTATGAAGGCTGAACTATGAAGCAATCAGTCCTTGGTAAATTCAACAAAACCAAAGAAAATAAGCATTTTTTTACTTTTTTCTATTAAATTTTAAATCTTTAATCATTGCGAGTGTGAACTCGCGCGCGTGGTGTTAGGCTATTAATGGAGCGGACAGTTTATATCGGTAGCATCCTTTTCACCGTTTAGGACTTGAGGATGTGCGCGCGTGCGGCGTTGTGGGCGTGCAATGGCTTTGTCTCTTTGGACTTGAGGTTAAAAATAAGGGGTAAAGTAACATTTAGTCCTTTGAATTTGATATTTTTTCAATTTTATTCTTAAAGTAGTTCGTACTAATCTTTGAAGGTTAAACTATAAAATAAGTGCCCAAACTATGTCTTTTTTTATAATAGGTGCCTAAAGTATTTTTTGGCTGAAATAGGTGCCTAAAATTTTATTTTTGGTTGAAATAAGTGCCAAAGTGGGTGCCTTAGTATACTTTAAAACAAGAAAAAAAATAAAACTTTATGCACCTATTTCAGCCAAAAATGAAACTTTAGGCACCTATTGCAAAAAAATATACATAGTTTGGGCACTTATTTTGTAATTAAGCCAATCTTTGAATTTAGAGTTTTAATAATGGAATGACACTTTAAAATTATACGATATTAGAAAATCTTGACAATTTCATATACTAATATAGTCTAAAAAAAACTTTAAGGACGAAATTGAACATCATTACTAAGAACAAAAATAAATGTTATTTTGAATCTTTAATTTTATTTAAAGAAACATTGATGTTAATTTTGAAGTAGCTATTGATAATTAAATACGTAAACTATGTTTTTATTTATTAGGTATTACAAATATAATACAATTAATTTACTTTATTATCGAGCAAGTGACTTGTTTAATTGAAAATGAAAGAAATAATAAAATCTTAACTTAGAAGAGAGTTGCTGGTGCGACAAGTGGATTTTAAGTCTTCATTAAGTATTTCAATTACGTAGCTTATTATGACATTAAAGTTTAAACTTAAAGTGTTTATTTATTTATTTGTTTGAGAAACTTAAAGTGTTTATTTAACTAATTAAATAATGAGTTTTGAGTGGTCAAAATTATAGAAATATAATATTTGAATCACTTTCATGTAAAATAAAAGTAAACAAAAGTGATAGTTTCGAATATTATTTATACCTAAGCCACGTAAAATTTTTGGATAATTATTAGTATCTAATTTATTAATACACTAATGCATATCAAATATTGTAAAAGTCTATAATGGAAGCGGCCCTTCCAATCAATTTGTTCCAATCAATTTGAACGGTTTAATTATTTTTTAGGTCACTGATAGTTTTAAAATCATGTCAATTAAAATTAATAAAATAAAAAATTGACCTCTCATTTTTCTTAGTTTAATTACTTTTATGTCTATTCAATTTTAAAATTAATGAAATTAAACCCTGATTTTCTTAATTTTTATAATTTAATTACTTATTAGAACCCTATTTATTTCAAAGTTAATCAACTTGCCCCTTATAATTTAATCATGGCTCTGTCCCAGTTCACAATGTCATGATTTTAATAACGGACCTTATTTGAAACATATAATATATTATCCTAATTAATAAACCAAATGATTGTCGGTTAAGCCCAACAAATTAATCATACAACCACATTTTTACTAAAAGAACATAAAGACAAAGAATGTCCATAATGTTTGATTTAATAGTTATTTTAGATCTTATTCGTTTTAATCTAATTTAATCCCCAACGTTTCATTATAGATCAAAATAGTCCATCTACAGATGAAAACAGTTAGTCAACTAACGATAAACAGCTTAAAATGACTTGACAGAATGACACGTCAAAAGAAAAAATATTATATATTTCGTACAATTTTTAAAAAACTAACTAATGTGTCATTATATAAAGTCAACATATTTGTCTATATGACACTGCTATCACGGCATGCACTGTCATGGAGGTTTGTCACGTTATTTAAAGCTGTTTATCATTAGTTGACTGACAGTTTTTATTACCAGAATGATCATTTTAACTCAAAATGAAACGTTAAAGGTTAAAAAAGTAAAATTAAAACTTGTTTAATCGTAGAATAAGCTAATTATTGTAAAAAAATAAAATATTTAGAAATATATAAAAGAAATGAAAAAACTTTGATATACAGGCCGTGTAAACTTTAGTTTACACGTGCCTAAAGTTTACACGGCCTTTTAATTTTAGGGGTTAGGGTTTTAGTTTAGGGTGTAAGGTTTAGGGGTTTAGGTTGTAAGGTTTAGAATTTAAGGTTAGTGTTTAGAATTTAGTGTATATGGTTTAAGGTTTAGGGTTTAGTTTTTTAGAGTTAGGGTTAGGAATTTAATGTTTAAGTTTTTATAATATAAATACACATGCTTATGTAAAATTAATTTTACATAATTTGTGTATCAAAATTTTACCATAAAAAAAACCCACTTTTGTTTAATTATTATTAAATTATAAAGCAATGATATAATAAAATAACATAGTAGTAATATTTTGACTAAAAATATTAAAAAAAAAATGAAGTTTCTTTGATACACTGGGAATGGAAGGGCAAGTAGCCGCAAAAGCAGGAGATTTTCACATGTCACGAAGTTTGCATTGTTGATTCCTTCTTCGGACATCTATCGTTACACATCAACTAAAGCTTAAACCTTTACGTAAATAATTGTTTTTTAAAAATGATTAGGCTTAAATAAAATATTGGCCCTTAAATTATTTTTTATTTTTAAATTATTTTTATTAATATAAGTACTTAAGTTATGTATTTTTTACTTTTAGTCCTTAAATTATATATTGGTCAAAAAATCTTTGTGACGTCTCAACTTCTTATTAGCCAAAATATTTTTTTAATTAGATAATTATTGGACTTAAAGTGATCAAAAATAATAGTTTAGGTACTTATTTTAACAAAAAAAATAACTTGAAGGCTAAAAGCAAACAAAAGATATAGTTAAGGGGTTGGTTTTTCATTTAAGCCATATTATTATAATTAATGAAAGATTTGTTTAATGCTCAATAAAGCACTTGCAGTGCTTTTACAATTAATCTGGACAAGGGAAGATCCTGATTTTGAGCATCCATAATGGTGTATGACCCTGTCTTTTTTATAGTAAACAAAACTTGTAAAGATTATCAGTTAATCGCAAAAGAATTCCTAAATTATTGTCCAAATTTTATTTTGGTCCTTAAAACCAGGCCCTTCCATTAGTCTAATTGTTAGTTTAGGCCAATAAGCACATATAAACACACATGGATGAATTCGTAAACACATATGGCTAGAGAGGATTTGATGTGTTAAGAGAATAATCTCATAAAAATATAGGAGGGCCATTTTTTTCACATGTCGGATTCAAACCGTATGGTTTACAATATGTCTCGTATATAGTAAATATATTTCATGCCAAATTTGAATTAACATTTAACATCTACGATCATAGCTAGGTTCATGGAATAACTTGATTAATACAACATTTATAATCAGGTACAAAGTCAAGATACGGACTCGGGAATACGAAATGTGATTAACAATAAAAATAGCGGGCAAAATGAAACTTAACTAAAATTAAGAGATCTAAATAAATAAATATCCACGTGTGTTTTTTAAGAATTAAAGGAATTGGAGATCCAAGGCAAAGAATAGCTTCGCCCATGTTTATATTTTGAGGACTCAATTAGAAACCTTTGAAGTTTCAAACTAATTTAACATATAAATTATAATTTTGAGGGATCTAAAGAAATTAACCCTCAAATTATTTAATTATACAATACAATATTTCCACTACAAATAATCACCGTATCGGGAGTCTCCAAACGAAGCTTCATATAATATAAATGCCCATGTAAGTAGCTTATACATACAAATACAAACATTGTTAACGATTCGTCGGTCTATTAATTTTGATCGAATATTACAAAAAATTATTATAAAACAATTTTTTGTAAATTAATTTGTTTCGTTTATAACGTTAAAGTTTAACTTTTATCTTATTTAAAATACTTAACATTTTATCTCATTAAAACCAAAAGATAATTGATACTCTAAAGAGTTGTAATCAAGATATTTACTAGAACGAATTCAATAATTAATTCATAATTTTGAGTGTTCGATAAAAAAAAATAATAATTAGTTTTATATTTATACATGAATGATTTCCGAAAAGGATAACGATTATGAGGTGGCCCTTCTCAAAATTTCGAGTTAAAGAGTATGGCCCCCTAATTATTTTATATATTATAATGGTGGATACGAATTGAATTATTATAGGTTATATTATTCGGATTTTTTATTTTTAAAAAATTAAAAGAATAGCACACATCTCCCATCTCCAAACCAATTAATATATAATTTTAAAACATTTCCCGTCATGATTAAATAGATCTTTAAAAATAAATAATAATGATAATAATATAAAGTTTGGTTCAATACCTAATGTATATAGACACGAGTTATTATTTTATAAACTGGTAGTAAATTTTTTTTCCACAATCATATTAAATCTTATTTTTAAAAGTAAAATTAAAAGCTATAACTCTAAAATCCTAAAATTAAATTAGAATTATAAACCTTAAAATCTAATCTATTAAATTACAAACTATAACTTAAATATTTAAATCCTAAATTAAATATGCTTATAGAAAACAAGTTTTCTACCATTAATGCATGAAATAATATTTTTTTAGAATATATCGTAGTATTGAATCACGACGAGTTAATTTTTTTGTTTTGGTTTCTTGAGGTTTTCACTGAAGCGGGTTTAATGATTAACTTCCTATGTTTTGTTAACCATTGTAAAAGTAAACGTTGACCGTAAATTTTAAAGCTGCTCCATGTCCAATATGAAAATCGAACCCATAGCAGACTAGCTTTTAACTTGAATATTTGGCACGGGAAAGAAAGCTTCTTAGCTTTAAATGAAAATAACTAAACGAAACGATATTCTTCCCAATAAAAAGAAATAAACAAATGAAAGACTTGTGCTTATCTACCTAGTAAAGTAGAGCATCGAAATCACTACCCTTAGATTCATATATTCCCATCTGTATCTGTAAAGAAACTGTCATTTCGGCTTTTGAGTGAAAGGAGAGGATGTTTTCCAAGTGTTTTTATTCATTTCCCCCATTTTTTGGTCAAAAAATTGATCTTTCCAGATCTCTTTAGATTATACCACAATAATTGTATTCATATATGACTTGTAATAAGAACATGGAAAGCCAATGCATGCAAGCAACCAAGGGGCACAAAGGAAAACAGCCCCAACCCCAAAGCCATGTGAAGTGGTGCAGCTTTTGTCGGGCCAACCACCTCCAACTCCGCCCGAACTGTGGGGTTCTGTTGTGTTCCCATTGTCTTTCGTTTTCCCGTGTTCGAAAACCAAATCAAACCACCCCCTTTGCGAGTGGCTATGGATTCTCCGGTTGGCCGCTGCACCTTTCGTTCTCCTACCTACGCCCTTCTCCTTGTACGGAATCACGTACGGTTCCTTTTCAATAATACTGTATCATCACAAAACACAGCATATGGTGCTATGATTCTACAGATTCCCCGGTGATCTTAACACAGAGATGGCCCCATGTTGATATTTGATTCACTAACTAACAAATCTAAGCCAAAAAAAAAAATCATGTTTACTAGGGTTATGGACAAATGATTGGACTTATCATTACAGCAGGCTGTTGGCTATGCTATTGGTGGTGGGTGCAAAAGCTTAATTACTTGGCGTGAACTGATCAATTTGCTTACATTATCACCAAAATAGCATCATTTAAAACTTTTTTTCACAAAGTAGCATTCGAAAAAAAATTATTTCTCAGCATTGCGCCCTTACATTGAACTCATCAAACATGTGTAACGAATTTTATTATTATTTTTAACTTTTTATTGTAATTCGTCAGGCATCGTGATAAGTTTCATTTTTTGTACTTCTTAATGAAACTTGTCAGGCATGCATGGCGAGTTTAATTAAAATTTGTTTCATTCAACGCTCAAAGGTATGCATGATGAGTTCATTGTAAGAGTGCTATATTGAAAATATTTTTCTTCGTATGCTATTTTGGTGAATATCCCCAATTTACTTGTAATCGTGGAATGAGTGAGGCCCCAATTTGCTTACCACCACATACAGAGGCTGGATTTTATGTTAGGATTTTCATACTCAATTAAATTATATGAGAATTTAAAATAAAAAAATAACTTAAATTACTAATATAAAATATAAAATATTTTTAAATTATATAAAAATTTAAAATTTTTATAAAATACGACCGCCTCTAGCAACCTCCACCCACTGGCTCCCAAAAACTCCTTTCGAGGGATGACTGTGTATATGACAGTGGAATGAAACTAAACCCTATTCTATCTGTTCTTTTCTCTTAGGTAGAGTTTAGGGTTTTGAAGTGATTTCTAACTGGCAAGAAGTATGAGTTGGGGCAGATAAAAAGGAGACAAGACACAACTAACGCACCATGGTCGTACGGGTTTTCTTGTCAATCACATTATAGTTACAGATGATGCGATTTGTGTGAAATGTGTTGCTGTTTTCGGACTAGATCGATCGTTTTGTTTCTACATACGCATGCAAGTGCAAATAGGGTTTTAGCCATGTCCAAGTGATCACTAGGTGGGAATCTTTTGATGATGAATTCACGAGATTTTCTTGTTTTTTAATGACAATATTCATAGGTGATCATTCGGCATGGAAGTTAGTAAAATTATGAAATCATGACAAATAAAGCAAAGCAATGACATCGTAACGAATATGTTCGGGATAGCGGAAGGAAGAAAAAGAGTAGATCAAAATATTATTATTCATTAAGTTGAGCCCATATAATATAGGCGAGATGGGATGCGCAAAGCCACCTTCGTCGAACTGGCACAGCACCTGAAACATGAAGAAACTCGAAACACGACCATATGCAATATAGTTAACATGTTTATCACGAATCCAAATAAATCAAACTCATAATGAATTTATCAAGAAAACTCGACAAATAAATTCGAATGACTTGAATCTGAAAAGATTTCTAAAAGTAGTGCAAGCAAGCAAATGAAATGATTAGGACTTATCATAAAATGATGCATAATTGCACATGGTCATGGAAGATGCCGATTATTATAGATCATGAAATAAGGATATAAATAGGAAAAATTATTACATGAGTCTGGCTCACCACATCATCTATAGTCTCATCTAATAATAATTTTCCATCTCATTTTTTTTCTAAAGTGAATCTTCACATCTTTTCTACATGTCATTAAATGAATGAATCTCATTGAATGAGACTATGGATGACGTGGTGAGCTGGGACCATATAATAATTTCTTTATAAGGAGGGGAGATATTAATTAATTGAAATTAGGAGGGAGACAAGCAAATGAATAATCTCGTTTAGGGTTGTTTTATTAAATGGCGTGCCTTTAATTAAGATGTATAATTTAATCATGGGATTAATTAAACAGTAATTAATATTCCCTCCGCACTAAACAAGATTGCATATACCACAGGAATGGGATTTAATATGCATGAAGATGTTAGTACATGTAAAAGACATGGACACATGGGGGTTCAAAGATTTGGGGTCTTGTGTAATTTTTAAAATGCGGCCCTTACTTTATTATCGGTAAGAGATATATTTTTTTTCTTTTAAAAAAATTACCTTAAAAAATATTATTATATTATCTTCTTGAGCAACAAAAAATTGACTTATAAACATCTAAAAATCAAACATTTTCACTTAAAAGATGTCATTCTTTTTGCATGTTTAAAGTTTTAGATAATTGTTATATATACACACATAATTATATAAACAAATTTATAATTTTTTACAACTATTTAACTTAAGTTCTCTATTTTTAGACCATTCTCTCTCGAAGCCCTATGCAGTTGCTCTTATTGCGCTTATCCAGAACCCACTGCATGGACATATCTGTCTTCGATGAATCTTCGATGGATCTTCGCCTAACGTTGAACAAGAATCTTGCTCATGGTCCCTAGACAGCTAAAATTCAGCATATCCTGTAAGAGTTTGAAACCGAACAAAAAAGAAGCAATGTCCTATCGAAATGGTGGGGCACACACTTTTATGCGATAGGACGGAGTCAGAATTTGAGATTAAAAAATAAAATATAAATATCTAAAAGTAGAGGACAAATTCATACATAAAACATTTTTTTTAAAATATATATAAAAACAAAGATAAAAAATTCACCCAAAATAACTTCGTCCATGTTACGGGTTCATATCTAATGTATTAATAAGTATATATTATAATATTTTAAAAATATATCATTATTTTTATTTTTATATCGATAGTGGTGGTTCTTGATTTGTTAATAGGAGCGATCACAAAGGATCCTAAGAAAAAGGAAGGCTAAAACGTGTTGTAATTCATGGGTTTTTTTTAGTAATGTTATACTCGTTTTTCATTTAACAATCAGTCTAACATATGCACAGCATATTAGCAAGCAATTACTTTTTTAGAAATTAAAAAAGTATTTTAATAAATTACACAAAATTCCTTAAATCATTGAGCCGCCCAACATATCGGTTTTATGATTTACGTAGTGTAATTTATTTTATCATTACATCTAATATTTTATTAAAGAATTTAAAAATAAATATAAACAACTTTATTGATTATCCTAATTTCTTTACCGTGCATTCAAGTCCTTTAATCCATTTAATTTAAAGAAGTTTTACATTTTCTACCCTTCTAAAAAATTAATAATTCAATTTAAATATTTTGAATTCAATCTTTTTAGCTTTGAGCCCTCAAAATTTTATATAATCTTATTATGGTCTCCTAAGACAAAATTCATAGCTTCGCCCTTAATTGTAGATTTATTATCGCGAGTTCAAATGGATTTAGACGCACCATGTCTTTGTCACGTGAATATAATCTCAATATTGTTGATGATGATGCTAATGGAGCTAGGGATGGGCATGGAACTAGAAACTGATGAGTTTTGACCTGATCTAATTCTACATGGTCAGTTTTTAAAAAAAAAATCGGATTTGGGTTTTAATATTTGTCCTGACCTAGAATAATTGTATAATTCGGCCATATATTTAGGGGTAATTACTATAATGCTCATCTCTTTGTATTTTTTCTCTAATTACCACTTACTTTTATCGAAAAAAGAGAATTGGGATAATTACGATAAATACTCATGTTTATTTTTTTCCTATTATCCCCTATTTTTTAATAAAAATGAAAAAATATTTTATTTTTTAATTCGAGACAAGTTTTAATCTTAAAATTCGAGCTAAATTTAGATCGGTCAGAAACCCGACCCTACCCAACCCGTGTTTCATCCCTATATGGAGCCACTAGAGTCTCAACCAAGGTGATTCAACTATATCTCTATAGGGGGATGAACTCTGAAAGTCCTTTTGTATTATCCCATTAGAAAATAGTAGCCACAAATATTTTCCTTTCATGGGACCCCTACATTTTAATGTAGTATAAGTTAAGAAAAGGTGGGATTCTATCAATCCTTTTCCCTTTCATAGCTAAGATACAACTTGATGATGATAAAGTTAAAAACAGTGGAGTAGAGGGGGGGGGGATAGTGAATTTTCCAGATTCCACACCATTTGTTTATTTTTTCACTTTAGTCCTTCTTCAATTCTTCACTAATTCATTTACTAATTTTCCACATCTGAACAAGAACAACAGTATAATGTTAAAACAGATCATTATACATGTAGTAGTAGAACCAACAGAATAATTTCAAAAAATATTGGTGCTTCCCTTCCTACGTACAAACAAGTACACATTTGTTTCCTTGACAGACATGTTTAACGAAATTCTAGGTTTTTTGTTTTTGACTTTGATTTTATGTAAAATAAGTTATCAAGGCAGCACTCTGATGGTACTACTGCATCAGTATTTGCAAAAACTTACTACAAAATTTGACCTAAGATATGCATGGATGTGTGCGTATATACTGCACATATATAAACAAAACCCCATGCAATAACTCTCTCCCTACATATATAGCTGGCTTGTGGGAACACTGTTTTTTTAAAGCTAAATAAACCTACCCTACAAAAACAATAAGGTAAAACCCTAGCCAAGGGCAAATGCTGTAGTGTTGAGATATTATTTTGATATAACAATGTAAAATTTTTTTTGTAAAGTGTTTTTAACTTGCATATATGTTTAATTACTTAAAACAATTAACAACGTACAGCCGTACCGATACGAGCCTGTACCGATACGGGCTTGCTTCCAGAATTCCAGAGAGAAATTCTAGTATCGATACGCTATGCAGCGTACCGATACGGAAGTATCGCGTACTGGTATGCCCAACTGCTTGCAACAGCTAGTTTTCTGATTTAAATGCAGGTAACGATACGGACATCACACATACCGATACCCATTGCCCAGAAGTGCCTCCAACGGCCGAAAAATATCCCCAACGGCTCTAAATTATCCCTAACGACTAGTAACGACTACAAACTAATTCCAATCAATAAAAGGAAGGCTATAACACTTGACAATAAGAAGAGAGCACATCCAAGCTTAACGTTCAAGAGAAATTGAGTTTAAATCCTATTTTCATTATTTCTCTTGTAAATATTTGTAGAGAGTGATTATATTTTTTTATCTTTCACTCTTTCTTGTGAGCTCAAATTGTATAAACACCCACCTTGTGAGGTATTTAGTTTACCAAACAAACCTTGTAAAAGGGAGAGGTTCTAGTTTAGCCTAAGGAAATAACTAGAGTGGTTCTATCTTAGACATTGAAAAGATAGGGTTGTAAGGGTTGCCTCTTGGTCCCGGGAAAAAGAGAAGAATTCAATAGTGAGTTGAAAAATCTTTAGTGGTGTGATAAGGTAGTGGATGTAGACTCTGTTGGGTAGTCGAACCACTCTAAATTATTGTGCAAATTGTCCATTAATTTTCGGTTTAGCCAATTCATTTAAGAAACAACTTTTAACCCTCTTGACAATTATTTGGGAGATCAATTCGAGCATGCTACAAGCCTATCATGTAGCCCTACAGTTGATACCGTAGAGGTGTCAAATGGGTCGTTTGGTTCGGTTTCAGTTTGGGTTATTTTGGTTCTGATTACGTTCGGTTCAAAATTAGTTTGGATCTTGTTCAATCTTTATTTGGGTCTATGGTGATTCGGGTCGGGTCAGATTATATCAGGCGTGATGATATCGGATGAGGCTAATAAGGGATTGGTCAGCTCAGTTGGGTTTTCATGTCGGGCTAGTTTTCTACACCCCTATATGGCTTTATAAAGCTAGTATATTTGATTTTTGAGTAAAGTACATAAATGGTCACTAAACTATCCCAAAAAAATACAAAATGGTCACCAAACTTTCAAAAATTACATAATGGGCATTAAACTTTAGTTTTTGTTACAAAGTGGTCACTGAGCTGTTAACTGCAATTAACTGGGTTGCATGGTATTTATGAAAATTTGTATAATAGCACATTTAATCTTTAATATTTAAAAATTCAATCAATTTTGTAACTATCACGCCATTCACTTAACGACAATTAACGCCCAGTGACCATTTTGTAACAAAAACTAAAGTTTAATGCCCATTATGTAACTTTTGAAAGTTTGGTGACCATTTTGTATTTTTTGGGATAGTTTAGTAACCATATGTGTACTTTACCCTTATTTTTTGTGAGTTTTGCCGCAGTTCACATTACATCTTTCTTTATTCTTTTAATATTTTTTTTTATTTCAAGTTGCTTTCGGTTCGGTTAAATATCGGTTCGAGTTCATTTCAGTTCAACTAAAAATTCAAATCGGTTTCAATTTGGTTCGATTTATTTATGATCATCATGTTCGAGTTGATATCAAGTCTCGGGGAGGGTAAATCGATTTGGATCTCGACTCTCGAATCAAGTTTGTCAGGTCTAGTTGAAGGTAGCATGAATTATGCCGTCAAAGGCATGGAAATCATAACTATATTTTATGTTTAACTATCGGCATCCGACTCATTAAATGACTAATTCGGATCGAATT
Organism: Hibiscus mutabilis; assembly: GCA_019671005.1. Taxonomy (NCBI): domain Eukaryota; kingdom Viridiplantae; phylum Streptophyta; class Magnoliopsida; order Malvales; family Malvaceae; genus Hibiscus; species Hibiscus mutabilis. The sequence goes on along the minus strand of JAGYYJ010000560.1, from coordinate 65,457 downwards.
TTGCAGAGGCCTAATATGTGGGCGATTATTCCAACCCAATCTTCTTTATTCACAACATCAAGATTCGAATCTATAACCTTGCTTAAAAGACCTAACGCCTAGTCTAAGGTTTAAGCAACAATATGCCGAAGCCTGGTTTCGCAAGATTAACATAACACTGCCTGCATAAGGTGAACATGCGAGTATAAAAACTCAAACTTGAAACCCTAAACTGGGAACAAGAACCCGAGGTTCACGCCATTAGTAAAATATCATAGGGTTGATCACACCGACAAATAATAGTATAATGTAGTAATTAGTAGGTGCAGCTCACTTGGTTTCTCTGCTTTGCTGGAATCTAATTGGCGTACGTACGTTCCACTATTTATTATGGCATTTCACATAATATAAATATCACACCCTTGTTTATATGTACTTGTAAGGTCGTCAGTCCACTCGGCAGATTCACATAATTTACAGTAAGTTTCGCTTTTACTTTTTCTGGTTGGAATCTGACATGAGCAGAACATTACACACGATCCATTAATTGCTATATTTTTAAATTTTATAGTAGTTTTGATTTATTTTTTAACTTAATAGTCAAATAAGTGTCAAACCTTAAATTGTTTATGTAAATACTTAAAGTATTTTTTGGCTCAACATGTGTCTAAAGTTTCATTCCGTAATTCTTTTAAGGTTTTTTTGTCAACAGTCATAAAAAAATCACGCCATCCAATAAAAAAGTGACACATGTCATATTTATTAATTTTCATTTAATTTTTGTTTTAAAAAATCAGAAAATGAATAACTTTTTAAAAAAACCCCAAAAGTTTAATGTTTTTCAAAACAACCCTCAATCTCCCCTCTACTACCGCCGAACACCACGCCACCGCCGTCGAAGTGGGTCTTCTCTTCTTGCCGCACGAGTCACAAGGCATAGTTTATCGTTCGTCCATTCGTCGTTTGTTATTCGTTGTTTGATTGAAGATTTAATGTTTGACGTTTGTGATTTGTTTTGCCGTTTGTTCGTCGATTTTCGACGATGTAATGTTGGGGTTATCTGCTATGGAGGATCGACGAATGAAGTGGTGGCTGAATCGATCGTCAGATGAGAAAAATTTAGGGGTTTAGATATTTAGGGTTAGGGTTTAGCGAAATTAAATTTTTTCAAGTTTTTTTATAAAGTTAAAATTTTTCTTATTTTTTAAAATTAAAAATTAAAAAAATTTACAGAAATAGGCCACATGTCAATTTATTACTGAATAACAAAAAAACTAAACAGTCGCGACGGAAAAACCTTACAAAAGTAATGGAATGAAACGTTAATACTTGGATCAAAAATACTTTAGGTACCTATTTGAAAGAAAAAAAAGTACAGTTTAGACACGGGTTCAAATCGTTTTGTCTACAAGGTGTACATGCATTGTCAAAAGGTTAAGAATATATATGAACATATACTATCTTATAATCACCTTTAGACTATTAAAAGAAATAAAACATTCCATTCTTATAACACACAAATGGTTTGACATTGTATTTTTATTTTGAAAAAAACATTGCATGTAAATCATTGTTTGTAATGACTGAAAAGGGAAAGGCCATGTGGTTTATCTGTTTGTTGTACTTCTTAAAATTTATTTGAGTTAATTACATGAGACGTATTTCAAATTACAATTTGATTTTAAAAATGGTCTTTAAATTTTAAAAATGCTATAATCGGATCTTAAAAATGTCAATATCATGCTAGTTTATCATTTATATAAGTCGTATGAACAATTTATATATGATATATTAGAAAAGAAGAAAAATAAGAAGAAATTATTTCATAAGTTGTCTATACGATATATATATATATATATTTAAAATTTGATCAACGTATTTTAAATGTACTCTATGATAATGTAAGTTCAATCTGAGGTTAGACTAATGGATAGTCATCTGACTTGAGAGCAGGTCTAGAGTTGATACGACAGTGACGAGTGACGACCGACGAAAAAGAAACGAGGTGGGGCAGTTGACGGTGGGGGGAAATGAGATGGACTTAAACTGAAGTGAGTTAAAAACATTGGCCAACTTTGTTATCAATCAAATAATACAGAGAGGTGTGGGAGTGGGTCCAAATGGATGGTGCAACCACTTGACGTGGGGGCTTATACACCTCACCGGTGCGTTTATGGTCATTGCGCTGCCCATCGTCGACGTGTAGGAATGCTTGACGAGACTTGATCTTTCATCACTAATAAAGACGAAGTCAAGATTTAAGGCGAAGGTAAAACATAAATTATGAGAAATTGGAACAAATTTATAATTAATTTATTATTTTAAATATAAAGAAATAAAGATAAAAGAAAATTTTCTGTCTAAAAGGACAAGAGATCCTCTCATATTCCATTTAGTTCCGTCCCTGATTGCTACCTAGCTTAGCCCTTGATTTTGACTCTTCACTATAACATCGATATCTCACCGCTATTGATAGTATTATTTTATATTAAGAAGTAAGCAACAAATCTCAAACTAAAGATTTAATCTTATCTTGATTCGACATGCAATCTCTGTTATATGGTCAACATAAAATTGAGATATATTGTCTTCTTCCTCCTTTTAGATCTCTTTACCGTTCCGATTTAAAAGAAAATATTATAGTGCAGCTAAATTAAAGGGAGTCAAAAATCTAAATTGAAACTTTAAGGAGATTTTTACATAAATTTACAAACAAAGGTTAGAAGGGTTTTTGCATGTTAAACGACGTTAAGTAAGTAATGTCCGACTGACTTAGTATAACAAAATTAAAAAATTTAATGATTAAATAGAAAAATGTTATAGTTAGATGATTAAAACAGAAATATACTAAAAAATTTGTGACTAAAATGATAGTTTACCCAAATATAAATAATAGTGACATTGGCTTCCAGGATCAAAGCTCGGATCCCCAAAGTCCACAGTTTAAACTAATTATACATCTAAGGTAGAATCAAATGACAGTGACGGTTGAGATCCACAAATTGATCTAGTGGTTAAAGATGTTTATATTATCTCATCTTATATGGGTTTAAATTTCGGTATAACTTATGAGAATGTAATACATCTCTAATTAATAAAAAAGGACAGTGACGGTTGTGCATAAAATGACATTTTAACTTCTTTTTTTTCCTTAAAAGAATTTAGAAGTTTAAAACATATGGTTAAAAATATATATTAAAATATCTGTATTTTTTACATTCAATGTACAATAACTATAATGCCTAGACGGCTACACCCCTCTCACCCATAAATATGAGGGCATTAAGCATTTAAACATGTTCAATCTCAAACCATCCTCTATATTGTACCAACTACAATGTCAGTTGAATTTTACTCAATCGACATTAAAATACTTCTATTTGAACATTCAACTTGATTAAACTTTAAATTTAACCGAGACTCAAATGTAATTACTAAACATTAGAAAAATTCAGGTTCTATCACTAGGGGGTCCAATCATCTAGAACTAACAGGTAAAAGCCAGCATATAATTTAGTGAAACAGAATAGATTTCCCCAAATTGAGTATGGCCATATGGGACATAATTTGAACAACCCCGTACCCTAAATTTCCCCCGGGCTTTAATCCCAACCACAAGGCAATAAGGCTAAGAACATGTGATATGGGGAAGTATGACCGAAATTATTGAAATTTGGTCGTGTCCTAACGTTGATCATGATGAGTCCATCACATTTGTTTGGGCATAGGTTTTTGTGGTCGGAAAGTGGCAGTTCGAAAGCAGCTAAAGACCGTGTCAGAGATGTCCACAATGATTTCTTTTTTCTAAAAGACGAATGAAAATGATGAACATCATTATTTTTTTTACTGACATCGTTAGTTAGATTTCAAGAATATTTTTTTACAGTCGACTGAATCACATACGAAATGATAAAAATTTTATTATTATATTTTCAATTGACATTAGTCTCGGATAAAATAGTTAATAAACTACTATCCTATTTTATTAGGAAATTGTAAAATTGAAATTAAGAGGTAAGTTGTAAATCTGAGTTGAAATGATCATTTTTATAATAAATTTCTATAATATTTTATTCGAATTAGACTAATAAATCATGAAAAGATAAAAATAAAGACCGTCGTAATATATAGTATGGAATAGCCCATGCAATATTGTGTATATTATTGTTAGGGCAAATCGTATATGCTAATCCACTAAGGTCCAAATAAAAATGGGTCTAAACAGTTTATAGCCAAAAAGGCCCATTGTGTTCTTCTCAAAAGCACATGTCAGAGCTTATTACTTGTCTAAGCTTGCACTTTTCGTTAATTTAATCATATAATAAATCAATATTTTAATTTTGGGTAAATTACACCAGATATAGCTGAATTTAAGGTGTCATATCATTTATAACTGATCTTTTTAATTTGTTCAATTATAGCACTAAAATTTAATTTTTTAGCTTTAATTATACTACTAGGTTATTAACTTGATAATGTTGTGATGACACGAGCGACGATTGCCAATGTGGTTAAAATGACGTCGTTTCAATGTGGCTAACAAAACGATATCGTTTTGGACATTGGACTTTAGAAGTGTATGGTTTTTGTCATTAAGTTTTAAAATGATTATATTTTTACCACTTCACATTTTAGCCGCAGTGGTCGGCTAATTGTCGCTTATCACCTATCACTATTTACGACAAAATCGATATTAAAACATTCGTATTTTACTCTCATTTCTTCTCTTCGAATTATTTTTTCATAAAATCTATTTAAAATCGACGAAAATCTATCAAAGGATCCTATGTGTTAATACTTCGATGAGGCTAGTTTGTATATTCATCTTCTCAAAAAATACTTCTTATCGTTCGAATTTTTGAATAAACACGACCAACCCTTCAAATACAAAAAATCTCTAAGCCCATCATTTTTTTCATGTTTAATTTTTTAAATTTTGAGTGGATTTCATAGAAAATCATCAAGGAAAAGAACGAGGAGCGGAATACGTTCTTTTGATACTAATCTTCAGTTTTTTTATTGATGGAGAGCTAGATTTTGGCTAATTTCACATAAAAATCCGATCTTTATCAATAATCCAATAACCCAAATCTCTACAGTCTTTCAAATTTGCAGTTTTTTTGGGTTGGTTTTCTGGGGATGGCATCTTCATCACTGGCGAGTCCGCTATGCACGTGGTTGGTGGCTGCTTGCATGCCTGTCACGTGCGGGAAAGACCAGTCACAGTCGTCAATGCTCCGTTCATCAGCTTCTTCTTCTTATAAGAGACTCGGCCGTTGGGCTCGTACTAGAAGGAGAGCTCTTCTTTCTCAATGCGGCGGAGGCGGCTCAGACAGCAACTAAAACGGGGGCCTGATTTCGTCGTTTTGTGGATCCGGCATTCAAGGCTTGATGATTTCGTGCTTGGCCTTTGAGCCCTGTTTGGATCAAAATGGAAACTTTTCTTCTTTGTTTGGATCAAAAAACGTTATCTTCAATAGCAATCGCAAGCAACGCAGACTCAATCGCGCTGCTGCCCGTTTCGGTAGTTTTTTTTTTTTATAGCTTTTTTATCTTTTATTTAATAGGAAAAGGGTATGTTGATTTTTGCTTCCTTCTCAAATTTGGGTTCTTGCAGTTTTCATTTTCAGCTGTTTTTATTTGATTTCTTCACGCATGAAATTGGTGTTCTTTTTTTGTTTGTAATTTGACCCTTTTTAGACAAGTGTGTTTCCTTTTTGTGTGTTTTTCGATTTTCATTTTTGCTTTCGTTAATTGCTTTAGATTCAAAGAAATTTTGGAATTGGAAATGATAAGAAAAAAACAACTGAATATAGAAATATACTGATTATTTGAGAGTTAGAAATGTAGTTGAATTCAAGGTGCTATTAGTTCTATGGTGATGAGAAATCATTTGTTTCCAGGATCATGTAATTTTAAGAAAAAAGAAATGATGAGTTTGCAGTTTTTATTCATGATCATTCAATTATGAATATCACAGATCTTGCTCTGTCTACTCCTTGCCTTCAGTTCTTATTTTATCCCAGGCAAGATGTGTAGGCTGATATTGTTTTTTTTTTCGGTCTCATATTGTGTTGTCTTGTCTTGATGAGCATTTTGTTAGAGTCTTTCGTGTGTTTGCTGCCACCGTCATATAAAATAAGAACATATTTGTCTAAGCATACTAAATTTCTGGGTTTTTCTGTGTATATGTGATTGTTTGTTTGTATGTACATTATCTGCTAAACGGTGGTGTTAGAGGAAATATTCTCCATGCATATAGTTTCATATAACTTACTAGTTACGTTACATGTAATTTATTTAAAAACGTAGGAGAAGCCGTGGCTGTAGCTGTGCAACCCACAAGAGAAATCACAACAAAGAAGAAACCTCCTATGAACAAAAGACGAGTTGTTGTGACAGGGATGGGCGTGGTGACTCAACTCGGACATGATCCCAACGTCTTCTACAACAACTTGCTCGAGGGTGCTAGCGGCATAAGTGAAATCGAGACTTTTGACTGTGCGCAGTTTCCATCTGTAAGTCATGTTTAGTATCCCTCAGCTGCTGTTGTTTGCACTAGTGCTTGTTCTTACTGCTCCCGTTTTCTCTCCAGAGAATTGCTGGAGAGATAAAATCTGTCTCGGCTGATGGTTGGGTTGCACCGAAACTTTCCAAGAGGATGGACAAATTCATGCTTTATATGCTTATTGCTGGAAAGAAAGCCTTGGAAGACGGTGGAGTAACTGAAGATGTAATGGACGAGTTAGATAAAGCGAAATGCGGAGTTTTGATTGGCTCGGCAATGGGTGGCATGAAGGTATATTATGCAGTTTATAGTTCATATGCCTTTATTTTATAAAGACGATGGATGCTGAGATATAAGAAATGCTTACAGCAATTACCTGCATACTGTGTACTTTAAATCGAGAGTGGTACAATTTTGTAATACTAGCTTTGAGTTTATAGCCGGCCTTAATGACTTAATCTCTTGAATCATAAGTGCCATAGTGTCTGTAGAACCCCACATGAGGGCACGCAACCTTAAGAAACAAACTGATTTTGCAGTTAGTTTTCCTTTGTAGTTCCATTGACTCTTTTAGGTGGTTTTTGGATGAAAAGGTTTTCGATGATGCAATTGAAGCTTTGAGGATCTCGTACAAGAAGGTGAATCCTTTTTGCGTACCATTTGCTACTACAAATATGGGTTCGGCAATGCTTGCAATGGATTTTGTGAGCTTAAAATTTGAATTTGCAATGTTAAAACTTAAGATAGATGTTGAACTTTGAACTTCAAAGTTTAAACTGTTGATTTCTTCAGGGATGGATGGGGCCTAACTATTCAATCTCCACTGCATGCGCAACAAGCAACTTTAGCATATTAAATGCAGCAAACCACATCATTAGAGGCGAAGCTGTAAGTTGAGAAAAGAGAAAATCCAATATATTCGTAGTTTGATTTCGTTACTCTGTATCTGAGGTATTTGAAACAAAATTGTAGGATGTGATGCTTTGTGGTGGCTCGGATTCAGCAATTATACCGATTGGTATCTCTTTCTCTTTTTTGTATTTGACTTTATTTTACAATCTTTCCAGTTGGTACGAGCAGGATATACTTGGTTTTATGATTTTCTTATTCAGGATTGGAAGGATTTGTGGCATGCAAAGCACTCTCTCAGAGGAACAACAATCCCACCAAAGCTTCACGTCCTTGGGATGCTGTAAAATTTCAATAACTCTTGGGCTTCTAGAGTTTCATTTTTATTTTGCTGTTCGTTTTATCAAGTTCCTTCTAATCCTAGGTGGTTTAAGTGCACATAATTTTCTCGGTCTTCTTCATGAGTGTTATTTTCCTGGATAATGGTTCTAACTTTTACACAGAATCGTGATGGATTTGTCATGGGGGAAGGTGCTGGAGTTCTGCTTTTGGAAGAACTGGAGCACGCTAAGGTACGTTTTCTTCGACCCTACAGGCCTTGTTTGAGCCAGAGGTTTGCACCTGGTGGTTTATGGTGAAGTTTCAGGGAATGCACATTAGTTTTCTTCTTAGAAGGGAAAATTATCGAGTTTTGGTTTCTGATTTGGCAGAGGAGAGGTGCAACCATCTATGCAGAATTCCTGGGTGGAAGCTTCACTTATGATGCTTACCACATGATTGAACCACACTGTTACCTCTCTAAAAGTATTATTTTTAATGCCAATCTTACAATGCTTTTGCTTGTTTTTAGGTACATTTAGTTGCATAAGGTTGTTAAAATCATGCATTTGCATAAGGAGTTTAGAATTCTGTCTATGCCAGTGTGAATGGTTGTTTTGTTGGTAATTTTGCAAGTTTGGCATAGTGTTTGGCCCAGAAATGAAACACATGAAAGAATGCCAGAGAAAATGCCGAATTGTTGTTGGCAGCAAAGGACCAGAAGAGAAATGCCAAGCACCATTGGCAATAGGATGCCATAAGAGTTATGCCAAGAACCATTGGCAACACTAGCCCGAAAAAATAGGATCAGATCAGGTTGCAAAAAAATAGCATTTGATCAAACTCCGAAAAAATAGGATTGCGAAAAAATAGCATGCCAAGTTTGTCTGACACAAATGGACCAAACAATGACAAGCTCAGCTGCCAAAGGATCGACGGCATATGACGTCAGCCCTAGTGAAAACCTGATCAGCTTATCACCTTATCACTTCAAATATGGATAAGATGATCACATCTTTTATGCCTTGGCACATTCAAATTTCAAACGTGAAGGCTTATCCTATGGCTTCTTTGCATGCCTATTTAAAGAATGATCAAGCAAGCATTTAAAGGACGAACTTGGAGAGGATTTCATTGACGATCGGAAGAGGAAGGCTGCGTGGTTCGACCAGCTAGACCGAGGGCTTGAAGCCATTGAAGGGCTGCATCGAGAGACCCTTTCTTGCTCATTCTTTTTGTTTAGTTATTTTTATTTTTTTAAAGATGATGTATTTTGAAAACGTGTATGGTTTTTCGGTTAACTCCCTCACCATGAACTAATTCAATAGTTGGTGGGGGATGTTTGCGTTGAAACGCTATTTTCATGTTTAGTTTTTAATAATAAATCTGCATTGGCAATATTTTATCTATTCGGCATACTTTAATATTTTCTAAATACTATGACAACGATTGAGTTGTTGAATACTGAGGAGAGAAGCTTCGAGAGAAGTCGTTTAAGTAGATGAACTTACTTCGGGAGTGGAATCTACCCCTTAGGAGTATAGATTGGATCTTAATCAAATTGGTTTATTTAAAAGCATGCACTATAGAGATATAAGGGTTTTTACATGATCAATTTAGGATAATGACCGTCGAGAGAGGCTTTGTTAATTTTGAATCTGCTCGGCAAACAATGCCAAGACAGGTTGTTATTAAAGGCTTGCACGACATGAATAGCGTGAAAACCAGACATTCACTGCCAACGCTCATCATTCATTAAAGCATCTTCCTTGCCAACGTCTTTACTTTACTTTTATTTATTTTCTATTCAATTATTTCCAAAACCAATTTCAAAACAAACAACTTTTTCTCAAGGCAAGTAGCAATCAAAACAATCGAATTCTAAGTCAATCTCCGTGGGATCGATACTCAGCTTACTGCTGTATTACTTGTATACCGTGTATACTTGCACGCAAAAGACTCATCTTGACATTGTTTTATACTTTTTCAACATATCTGCTGCCCTTTTTGCCAGTATTTCACCTAGAGAGTCTACAAGTTTTTGGCACCGTTGTCGGGATTGCGACGGAATTTATTGCTTTAATTTTTACTTATTTTTATTTTCATTTTACTAACTTTATTTTTTTATCATTATTTTTTTCTTTTTCAGGAAAGCTATAAAGAAGAGTATGAGCAGCCACATATGGTATGATGATGACTATATTTTTCTCACTTATGACTACCAATATCCAACTCCAAGAGCGGTTCATGAGCAAAGACAATATGAAACGCATGAAGAGGATGCCTATACAACACTCTCGGCACAGATTTCTAAACTGAAAAACGTGATTACATCAATGCAAGTGCCTAACAAGTTCAGCAAAAGGCAAGCAACACCCGTTGTTTGTGCATATTGTAGAGGATGTCACTCGTTTGACAATTGCCCCTTCAACCCTAATTTCTATTGTTACATGGGCCACTGTAATGGAACAACATTTCCTCCTACAACTTCGATCAAGGATGGAACCAACAGCAAAATAGTTTTTGGAATAATCAAGATGACGATTATTTTTATGCACCTAACAACTTTGCTGCACTACTAGACTTCAAACAAATGACATCCCACGATATGCCGATGCACAACAATCCACCTCAAGAGCAAACAAATTGCATTGGAGATGTATTTGAAGAAGCCATGTATGCTATGAAAGGCTTGGAAGAACAAGTCACGAGGCTTGCAAATGCCGTGAATAGCATGCCTCAAAAGAACTAGATAGAGATTCTATCAAGGCAACAAGAGGTGGCAAACGCTTCGGTTAGTGGTAACAATCAGAATGCCATGGCAACGCTACATCAACAAGCTGGCAATTTTCTTCCTCCATCTGTTCCTCAAGGAATTCAGAATAAACATTACGAGTATTAGGTTTTTCTTAACACACTTGAATCAATATATTATACTGATGAAGAATATTCAACAACAGGTACATTGGACTCTTTAGTGGTAATAGAGTGTGAGGAAAAAATTGAGGGCAAGGATCTTGAACACAACAACATCGAGGGAAAGCTAGATAATGTTGCCAAGTTCGATGTTAGGACAGAAGGGCAATATCCTGAAGTTCTAAACCAAGAAGACGAAAGTAAGCAGCTGATTATTTGCCAGGAAGAGAACTCAGTGCCAGCAGGTGAACCCAAAGAAGTAGAGAAAGAAGAGGCAGAGGTTGATGATGCCATACCACTATCTGATGCTATAGCACTATTTGATGTTAGACCACTGTCTGATGCCAGACCTCCAGAAACTCTGCCATGTGATATGGATGATGCTCGACAAAAATAGAGAGAACAAAACAAAGCTGTCACTCCCCTAAGTGGCAACCAAATCGAGACTTTAACGTGTGAAAAAGAGCCAATTGTTTGTCATGCGAATAAATCAATGCCAGCAGAAGAAACCAAGGAAGCTGATAAAGGGGAAACAAGCACCAATAATGCCAGATCTCAATCTGATGCCAACACCACTTCGGCAAAACCAGTGGAACCAGTAATTGCCAAGGAATCTATTTTAATGTTACTGTTAATGTTGACAAAGCTCTTAAATGTGTAGATAAACTTGAATAATGCCATGCAGTTGAGCCAATAGAATCCATTTTGGATGAGAATCTGGCACTGACTTGCCAAGGAATGAAAGCTAATGCCATAAAACAACAGTGCGATGGCAAAACAATTGAGCGACGAAAAAGATCAATTCTGGTCAAGACTGATGCCATGAAGCGAGGTGTGCTTAGATGGATAGTTATTGGAAGAAAAAGTAGAGTCCAAATGGCAGAAAATGAAGAACTGAAGCAAAAGAATTTGGCCATGATAATAATGCCAGAGATGGTGGCACCAGAAATTTAAGATTTAGCTAAGAATGTTATGGCAAGTTTGGAACCGGTTGAGGATACATACACCTTGGCATCAAATGAAACAGAAGTACCACAACCTAAGCACTATTGGGGTGCTGAATTCAATCAAAGATTTGATAGGCCTACAGGAAAGAAATATTTTGGTTTTCTGAGGTGGTTATTCAAAACCCTCATGGCAAAATATTCTCCCTTGTTGAGCAATCTAGAGTTCGGCATACTCAAAGGTAAGCAATTCTTTGGCTTTCTATGTTGGTTATTCAAACAAAAGATTTCCACAGACTGAAGCACTACCGGGAAGGATATCAGAATAATGCTAAAGAGACCATTCTCATTGCGAAAATTCAGTAACTCTTTGCCCACTCAGTTTGATCATTGTGAATAATTTAGGAGAATTGTTTTTTTAGTACTTAGGATATCTCAGTTTTAAATTTTTAGTTTTTCGTTTATTTTTTTTCTACTTTGAAAGGTTCCTTTGAGTGAATGCATGATTTTGTTGCCAAGGCAAGGACTGGCATGAGGTGATTGAACAAAATGCGGAGAATAAACTTGTTGTAGAGGATGAACACACCAATTTTGCGAAAGCCTTGGACGATGCTAAGAGGAAGATGATGTTGAAGGAACTTTGTGAACTTGTCACTAAGTGGACTGTGTCATCAAAATGCCATCGGGCGGTGAAGCGGATGGCATTGAAATACTGGCATTGTTACATTCAATCATCAAGGGCCGAAGATCAATATCGGTCGTATTATTATTGACGAACTCATAAATGTGCCGGTGAGGATAATGAGAGTTTATGTTTCATTTTATTGATTTCTAACATTTGCATGCAGCATAGCGTGCCAAAGTTTGATATAGATAAAGCTCAAGAGCTCAAGGGAATGACGATCACTCCTGCCCTATGGAGGTAACTCATTACCGAAGAGAAAGGCAAGGGAAAGGTTGCCAAGTCTGTGCCAAAGGCCAGGATGCCAAAGGCAGTGCCCGAGACTCCGATGCCATCTGGTTCATTGGCAATGCTTTCCAAGATATATCAACGCCAGAAGATCATCCTCAAGAAATTAAAGAAAGCCAAGGAGCGAAACTCGATGCTTTGGAAGTATATTCATGTTAGGGATCATGCCATGAAGAAAACACGTAAGGACATGTCTGTTCACACACTGCCAGAATTTTTTGAGTTCCCTGCAGACCTTCTTGCCAAGGATGACTTGCCAGCCAGACCACACTCTGTCCACACGCTGACCCAGTCTGATGCCACCATTATTCAAGAATTCTATGTCCATCTTGTGACCAAAGATTCACCATTCCTGATGATTAAAGGTACGTGTGTTGTTTTGATGAATGATATATTAGCACTATGTTTGATTTGGATAGTGCAGGGGATGAATATTTTGAGTATGCCAATTCGATGAATACTGCCAAGAGAATGAAGTTGTTGGCAGATTCGTGTGAGCCTGACACGGCATAGACAGTGTCATCGAAGAGCCACCGAACGGTGAAATGATTGCATAGAAACATCAACCGAGAGGGCGGAATCACTTTTTAAAGGCCAATATGATGCCTACAACCCACAATAAGACCATCTCGGAAGAAATGCTGATTTTATTGCACTCTATCATGATGGGGCGTAAGATTAACTTTGGCAGGCTCATTAGCGATGAAACTTATAAATGTGCAGCAAGAGGTAATGACAGTTTGTTTTTTTCTTTGTTAATTTCTAACATTTGCATGCTCCATGGTATGCCAAAGCTTGATACATATAAAGGTAAAAGGATCAAGGGAACAACAATCTCAACTGCTATTTGGAGAAACCTCACCGCGGCTGAGCCAAAAAACAACGGCAAAGGAAAGGCAAAAGTGCCCACGACAAAGCCAAAGGTGTCAAAGGCAGTGTCAGACACCATGCCAGCTAGTTCACTGGCAATGCTGTCTCAAATCTACAATCGCCAGAAAATCATTCTCCGAAAGTTAAAGACAGTCGAGGAACTCAATGATAAGATGATGCACTATACAAAGAAGAGGGATGCTATCATTAGGGAGGTTCTTAAAAAATGTCCCTTGACTTTATGCCAACATTTCTAGATTTCCTTGTCGAGCCCTCTGCCAGCGATGATGCCATGCCAACCAATCCTCACGAGAAGAAGTCTACGAAGGGGAGTCCTCCTCTTCCTTAACTCCTTTACATGTTATTCCATTGCATTTACATGATCATGCATGTTATTTTTCTATTTTCTTGTATATATATATGTGTTGTTTTCATGCATTGAGGATAATACATATCTTGGGTTTGGGGGTGTGCGCTTCTTCACATTTATGCCATGCCATGCATTTCATGTTTACATTTTTGTTTCCATGCCATGTCATCTAGGTCATTTAGAATAGATGCATACCAAACCACTAAAAAAAGAAATTTTTTTGCCTCGGTTTAATTTTGAAGAATGTTAGCACTTGTTAGGCAAGTTTAATTTGATCTAGGTGTCTGTCCAATGAAGAAATTTTAATCTTTAGTTGCAATGTCATGCCAGCAGAATAGTTATACCAAGTTTTCTTGGTAATTGATCTCTAATTTTGGGAATTGGACTTACACTTAACGCGTAGTATGTATCTAGTTCCTTAGCAAACTTAGACCTTTTGAAATTATGCTCATATTTAAAAAAATGATGTTAGGGTAAAAGAAATAAATAAGGCAGCAATGTTCTGCCAATGCAAGAAAAAAATAGAACTCTCATCTACCTTAGGGATAATAAGCTACTTGGGGCTTCGTGGTTTTCTCCCTCTTAGTTCTCAAGTCTAAAACTTTAGGGTATGAGTTGAAGAGAAAGCCTAGTGATGTCTAGATTAAGGTGGGGATTCGTGGTATACTCCTTCTTATCTCTCACGCTAAATAGTATCACGAAGCAAGCTTAAATTAATGCCAACAGAAACCCTTGGCAAAAGAAAGAAAAAATATAAAAAGAATCTGAGTTTAGGTAGTAAAATTGGCTAAGGGAGTGAAAGGATACTCGATGCATATTGCCTACACATCATGCACTCTTCATGAGCTTAGACTAGAGTAATATTGATGCACTTGAATTACTACCTGCTTGGCATTGTTGCACTGAGATACCTGAGGACAGAAATAGAGCCAAATTTTGTCTGCCAGCACTTGTTGGCATTCCAACCAAAATTTTGTCGAGGTAACATTTTCACAGTTTCTGTTTTTATTTGTTTGTATTACTTGAGGACAAGCAATAAGTTAGGTTTGGGGGTGTGTTACCTCTCCAAAAGTATTGTTTTTAATGTCAATCTTACAATTCTTTTGCTTGTTTTTAGGTACATTTAGTTACATAAGGTTGTTAAAATCATGCATTTGCATAAGGAGTTTAGAATTATGTCTATGCCAACGCGAATGGTTGTTTTGTTGGCAATTTTGCAGGTTTGGCATAATGTTTGACCCAGAAATAAAACGCATGAAAGAATGCCAGAGAGAATGCCGAGTTGCTGTTGGCAGCGAAGGACCAGAAGAGAAATGCCAAGCACCATTGGCAATAGGATGCCAGAAGAATTATGCCAAGAACCCTTGGCAACACTAGCCCGAAAAAATAAGACCAGATCAGGCAGCGAAAAAATAGCATTTGATCAAACTCCGAAAAAATAGGATGGTGAAAAAATAGCATGCCAAGTTTGTCTAGCACAGATATAGCAAAGGATGCCAAGCTCAGCTGCCAAAGGATCGACGACATATGACATCAGCCCTAGTGAAAACCTGATCAGCTTATCACCTTATCACTTCAAATATGGATAAGATGATCACATCCTTTATCCCTTGGCACATTCAAATTTCAAACGTGAAGGCTTATCTTAGGGCTTCTTCACATGCCTATTTAAAGAACGATCAAGCAATCATTTAGAGGGGGAACTTAGAGAGGATTTCATTGACGATCGGAAGAGGAAGGCTGCATGGTTCGACCAGCTAGACCGAGGGCTTGGAGTCATTGAAAGGCTGAATCGAGAGACCCCTTTCTTGCCCATTCTCTTTCTTTAGTTATTTTTATTTTTTTAATAATGATGTATTTAGAAAACGTTTATGGTTTTCCGGTTAAATCCTTCACCATGAACTAATTTAATAGTTGGTGGGGGATGTTTGCGTTGAACGCTATTTTTATGTTTTAGTTTTTAATAATAAATCCGCCTTGGCAATGTTTTCACTATTCGACATACTTTAATGCTTTCTAAATACTATGCCAAGCGAGAGCTGGCATTGTTGGTCTATTGCTCCTCAATATCTTAACATACTTGAGGTGACAACGATCAAGTTGTTGAATACTAAAGAGAGAAACTTCGAGAGAAGTCGTTCAAGTAGATGAACTTACTTCGGGAGTGAAATCTACCCTTTAGGAGTATAGATTGGATCTTAATCAAATTGGTTTATTTAAAAGCATGCACTATAGAGATATAAGGGTTTTTACATGATCAATTTAGGGCAATGACCAACGAGAGAGGCTTTGCTAATTTTGAATATGCTCGGCAAACAATGCCAAGACAGGTTGTTATTAAAGGCTGGCACGACATGAATAGCGTGAAAACTAGGCATTCCCTGACAACGCTCATCATTCATTAAATCACCTTCCTTGCCAACGTCTTACTTTCATTTATTTTATTTTATTTCAATTATTTCCAAAACCAACTTCAAAACAAAACATTTTTTTCTCAAGACAAGTAACAAACAAAGCAATTGAATTCCATGTCAATCTCTGTGGGATCGATACTCAGCTTAACTGCTGTATTACTTGCACGCAAAAGACTCATTTTGGCATTGTTTTATACTTTTCCAATACATATTTTCTGCCCTCTTTTGCCAGCATTCACTTAGAGAGTCTACACACACCCTGATGGTAATGAGCCTCATCATTACTACTGCAATTCATTCTTCTTTAACCCGAAAGTTATTTCTATCCAGTATTTCATTGTAGAGCTTTGTTCCGGTGAGAGTATTTTAGAGCATTTTTATTAGAATAACTTTGTATGATAGGCTATGGAGTTAAGAGGAACCTTAGGTCAACTCCTTGATCTATGATTTTGATATTCATTGCACGATTGCCACTCATATTCACTATATGAACTATTAAACTAACATCGATCTTGTGAAATCGAAAAATAGGAATTGGTGCCGTTCTCTGCATAGAAAAGGCCTTGGCTTAGTCTGGTATACTGAGAGAAGATGTGAATTACATTAATGCTCATGCTACATCTACACCGTCTGGAGACATTAAAGAATACCCGGCTCTCCTCCATTGCTTTGGCAAGAATCCCGAGGTTATTATTCACTGATACTTGCATCTACTTACAATCTGCTTTTCATACTTCCACATTCTGATTAGTGATAAGATCTCCCCATTATTTGCAGTTGAGGGTGAACTCTACGAAATCAATGATCGGTCACCTACTGGGAGCTGCTGGTGCCGTGGAAGCTGTTGCAGCAGTACAAGTATGCAGAGCATTGATTTTGTTTTTATGTTGACTTTAGAAAACGGACTTATTTGTGCTGAATTTTTGTTATCTCTGTACTGTTCTTGAAAAAAAAGCAATTTGTTTTTTTCCGGCTATATGTTAAGTGTTATCTGTTGCAATCACCATGTTTCTTATCTCCTATTTTTCATTTTTTTTACTGAGAATTGAGCATTTGTATAATGTTTGTTTATTGTAGGCAATAAAGACTGGTTGGGTCCATCCAAACATCAATCTCGAAACCCCGGATGAAGGAGTGGTATGTTACCGATGCATATGCCCTTCTTTTCATTGCGATTTTCTTTGAAAGTTATGCTTTGCAGCAGCATGACCTCCATCTTTTCCTTTGGTTAACCAATGGTACTATCTTATATTGCCAACAATTCTAATTCAGGACACCAAAGTGCTCGTGGGGCCAAAGAAAGAAAGATTGAATGTAAAGGCTGCATTGTCTAATTCTTTCGGGTTTGGCGGCCACAACTCCTCCATCATCTTTGCGCCATACAAGTAAAACAGTTCAACCATTGCACTACCAGTGTTTTCTCGGATCTGTCTGAAGGTATGTAAAGCTCATTCATGGACGTTTTAGTATCTGCTGGTATATTCAACTTCCACTGGCAATTGGGATCGCTAACGTTGTTAACGCAGTTGGCTACCAATGCAGGGTATGGTACCGACGAAACATATCATCTGTAGACAAGCATCACTTTGAAAGGTGTCACGCTTGAGAAGGGACGGGAACATTAATCTCACATCGGAAGAAAATGGAGGTCTTGGGATATATAAACAGTAGCGCTGCACATCCTGTTAGACATGTCTCTCGCGAAAAGGATAATGACGCAGTGACAAAGGGTTATAATACAAAAAGTAAAGCTGGCCAAACAGTCGGACCTTTAGAGTAGTTGCGAGGAGAGAACGTTATCGACGTTGTTTTAGAAGATTTCGTTTTCTCCTGATATCTAGCTGCAACTGCAATGGAGCTTTTAGTTGATATGGGCCATTGAACATGTGGTAGATGCTAGTTTTTGTTATCATCTACAAGAACAAAATGACTGATTTGATATTTGATTCGTAATGAATCTCGAGCTTGCTACATCTTGTTTGATTTTATAGTATTATCTGTTTATTTTTCTTAACACACACTTTTTAAACAAGTTTTTCAAATCCGAATCAGGACCACTTTCCTTTGTTTTTTTCGATTGTTTAACCCTACAAATAATTAAAGTAATATTTATATGTTTTCAATAACCTTAAAACCAAAAGCCATTAACATTTGTTTTATAAAATAAAAATAAAAAAACATCAAACCAACTACGTAATAAATAATATAATTATTATTCCTAAAATGCCACAACCATCAACCACCATTATTACAGCACAACAGCTTGAGCTCTGCATGATTCATCCCATAACCTAACAACGTTGCCGTTTAACGCCGTCCAATCCAGATAACGGTACCACCCCGTTTCCCCGTTCCTCAACATCAACACTCTTTCCCAACTCTCCCACCATTCATTACAATCACCACCGCCGACGTCACTCCGTCCCGTTACCGTTTCGACGTCATTCTTTTCTCCGCCATCGTCGTCGTAATAAACAGTCAACTTAAACTTCCTTCCTTGGGTCACTCCTCTGCAAACTAACGGCGAAACATTCGTTTCCAAAACCGAAGCTGAAGGGATCGGCTTGGCATCGGAATAAGGAACCGGTCGATACTCGTCTTGGACACGATCGGAAACGGACGTCGACGGCTCCGGGTCATTTCTTCGAACACACCCCGATGAAACGGCGGCTGCTCTGATCCTCCAGAAACTAAGCGCAGCCGTGACAACAGCGATCCACGTCCACAGATTATTCACAACCGCGAAAATCCCAAATGCTAAAGTTTCGAGCGGAGAATCCAACAACAGACTCATTTTAGTTCCGTTTCTTGTTAAGTATATAAAAATCAAAGGCTTAAACGGAGAGCAAGTTGAGTGTTGAAGGAGATGCCCAGGATCTAAGAAGAAAGTTGCTAAATTGCCGAGATAAAGAAAACCTTCCACTTTTATGGAATGGTTAGTTTTTTATACTGTTTTTCAATATTAAAAAATGATGACACGTGTGCGTTTATAAGTGGTTGGTATTTATCGTCCCTTGCTCCTCGTAAAGCTGACTGACCATTTTAGTTTATAAAATGGTTTAATTTTCCCCCTAGTCCCTTGTACTTTTTTATTTTTTAAATTTAGCTTTTTTATTTGTTAGATTTGAAAATGAATAATATATTGGTTAGCAATGAATGGATTTTCATTCTATTTAAAATATTTAAATTTAAAATCAATAATATAGATTCAGTTGAGAATTGTGTTAGGTACATATTGTAGAACAAAATAATCAAAACTAACGCCTTAATCCACCCAATCCACAAGAATTAACTTTAAAAAATATTTAATTTTTATATTAAAAAAATTAAGAAACTATAGCTTTGAATTTTTTTTTTTTGAAAAAAAATCGAATTAAGAGATGTACAACAAAATACATCCCAAAACATGAAGAAATCTAGTGATTATATTTACCTAAAAATCTCATACATAACATTAAATAAACACATGAAAATAAAAAAGAACGTGATGATTAAGGACGTACGACATGATAATCACTACACAAGCATCAAACTACCGCAAGACAAACGAAAAATGTACCTTAAAATAAACGAAAAACGTATTACTACTACATAACAAAAAAAGATTGTGTCATAAAAATGAACAAAAAAATATTATATTATAATAACTAAATGTTCATACTTATTGATTTAAATAAATGAATAAATTATTTACCTTGTGTCGTTTTTCAACATAGGCGGAGAGTGAGAAAGAGAGAAGGCGTGATTGCAGGTTGACGGTAAGATACACGGGGAGGAACAAAAATCCTCAACCTTTAATTACGTATTTTTTTATGCTTTATATTAAAAAATATTAAAAAATAAAATTTAAATCTTAACATTAAATTTTATATCTTAAACTTTAAACTTTACACCTTATAAAATATACTCCACGCCTAATTTTTTAAATTCTAATCATAAATTTTAACTTTAAATCTTAAATATATTTTTTAAAAATAAAAACTCTAAAAAAATTATAATTAAAGAACAAACGATTTTCATCCCGCTGAGAGGGATGAATGGAACGGTCGGTTAATGAATGCACTGCGTCACGTTATTAACATTGGATTTTTTTTTCCTTTTACGTCCTCCAATAAACGTGTGGGTGAGGTGCACAAGGACCAACTTTAACCTCATAAATAATGGACAAGTCAACGACAACAAAAAATATTATAATATACATTTAATTTATTTAATATTACCATGTCTTAAGAAAAAAAATGTACTGGTTTTTTCTTTCCTCTAAGAAAAGATCTTAATTTTTTTTTAAAAAAAATTCTTTCGTCGCAGTTTTTCTTTCATTTGATTCTTTAGCCGATAATCGACAACTAATTTAAATAGTAATATTCATTATCGGTGTTTATTATTTTTTTACTCTTTTAAATTTTATTTTTCTTAATTTTAATAATTTTTTTTTGTTTTTGTAGCATGTTTTTCATTGGCTTTTGGGTCAAGAGATGGGGAATGGATGATAATTAATATGTTTTTGTTTTGGGTCATCAAGTGTGAAGGAAGAAAGGGAACTGTTGCCAAGAAGGCCACGTTATTCACATGCGTTACCAAACTCACACTTTCTAGTATTTACCCTACCACAATTCGATAAATTCAGACTAATTTGAATTTTTATGTTATAATTTAAATTTTATTTGAAATTTTTTGATTCGAATTAAAAAATTTATTTTATTTTTTTAAGTCAAATCGAGTTTTACTCGCCTCTAAAAAGAATTAATAGTAAAATTCGACTCTGACAAATTTAAGGACTACAGTAACAAACAAGATTGAAATTTTAAATTTAAAAAACATATGAATTAAAAATATCAAATTATAATATACACTTACGTACACCATAACAACTAACAGAAGAGTCTGACTTTCTTTTGTTAATGGAAGTGGGTACTCTCTTGAGTGTTGCTGGGAACTTAAACAACATTTGATAGTATATAAAATCAATGTCACATAGTGATTATTGGGAGATTAATAAGCAATAATCAATAAAAAAAACAATCATTTGAGCATAATCGATGCTCGTAGATTCGAATAGGATGCAGAAAGCTACAAAAATGGATGATTGGATCCTCTATGCTCAGTTAAATAGAGTCGGGTGTTGTATCAAACTATCAATCATGCCTAATGTGGTTTTGCAACATACCCATCGACCGCAAAGTTTCGAGTGGCAAAAGGGATGGCGAAACGAATTCCATCAAGTTTCGGACTCGCAACTATTTGACATCCCAGACGAGACCTGAAATAGTTACCGGTCCATTTAGATTGAATTTCACAATATCATCAAGTAGATTACAATGAAGGAACTCACGTTTCTGTAAGTCCAAGGGCCAGGTCTAGCATGTCGTTCTCCTCGTCAGCTGGATCTTCTAATTTATTATAGTACTCCATGTCCTAACATAAGAGCCGATAATTATATTATGTAATGACATAAATCGCTTAACAGCGTGTTTAAGAAATATAATGCCGATGGCATACCATCACTACGACATGGCATGTTGAACAAGCAAGTGAACCTTCGCATGCTCCTGAAACAACAGTACAAAGGGACATTAAATATTAGCAAGGACATGCATCATTATGGAAAGGATTCGGTAAACAAATTACTCCAAGAAGATATAAGTTAGATTCGAGGACATCTAGAAAATTATGGGCTCAACGATGGATAATGATCCTTGCCTTCGAGCTCTATATCATTTTCATGAGCTGCTTCCAGCATAGATATTCCGATAGGCACTCGAATGGGGATTTCTTCTCCATCCTTCGAAACAAATGTGACAGATATCCTGCCAAATAAAGATGATCTACCGTGAAAAAAAGTGACAAAAAATGATTACTGTATATGGAGCCATTAAGTCGAGTGTTTAAAGAGCAAATGCTGTGGGGCACTCAAACTCCACTTCCAAAGTCGGTGAATGTCATAAATTGCAATCTCAATTTCCCATCAACTAAACCAGAAAAGCACACCAGCAAAATCCTCCCATGAATGGGTTCCGGAGGCATTAATTGAACATCAAAGTTCAAGTTTGCTTCGAAGCATGCCAAAATATGCCAGACGATATTTTGTCTTGAAAAATACATGCTTTTCCTCGGTAGAATCAATGCCAAAAAACTTAAAATGATACTGAAGTTACATCATCATCTCTCCACAAACTCATAAATCAAAATTAGATTGTGTATTTCTTCTCTAATCTTTGTTCGCATTTTATTTTGATATAAAAAAAGATAAGAAAGTTCAGAATTAATATGATCTAAACAGGTAATTCACCAATCTAAGAAGATTAGCAGTAAATAAAATATCCACAACTTCATTCAACAGTCATAGACACCATGCTATTAAAATTTTATTTAAAGAACTTACGCTTCTCTCTCTTCATCCCCTCCTGCAGAAGCACCATCAGAAGCCGAGGTAGAAAAACCATGATGCTTCTGAAATATGGGACCTTGAAACGCTCTAGTTTCTGGCAGTAATTCAAGCTGTCAAAAAAATGAAGAAACGAGAAAAAGATGATGGGAAATTTCACTGATAATTAGCTAAACACAAAATCATAGTTTCCGTCTCTGTATTTATGACAAGAGACCATTCTCCTCGAATGAAAACTAGACTGAAATTAGTCATCTATAAGCTCATAAAAAACCACATTAATTCGATTATTTAACAACAAATTATCTTCAAGACCGTCTAGACCAATATCAGCTTAACTTGAAAGAAAGGAAAGGATTAATTGTGACATTAGCTCATCGACTAGCACAGTCAATGTATTTCATCTCCTAAAGGTTATAAGTTTATCCACTATATGGTCACATAACTACCTACTGACAAAGAGGCCAATCTCACTACATTTCACAACTAAAACTTCCACTTAAACCCTGAAAAAATGCAACATTTTCGGTTGCATTGCATTCATTTTACAACTTATTACGCTTTCTTTAAGTGACATGAAAGGGATAGATAAAGCATGTCAAATTATATTCTTTGCTCTCATTGAAATACACAAAAAATAACCATCACTAACCAGAGACTGCCGGTATTGCCTGCAAGACCCTTGCGTATATCTTGTTCTAGACATATACGTATACCCACCTATCGAAAAGAGTACAATTTCAAGTCGAGTCCGTATGTGAAAATTTCATTCAACTCATGCATTTGCAAGAGCCTATAAATTATACCAAAATTATCCAAACAACTTGTCTACTAGTGTACCCCATTTTTATTTAGGGAAATCTCTAAGTATTAACAATGGGAATTAAGCATAAGAAATGAAGCTAAATTGAAAATCAAAGCATACCACTTGATAGCTCTTGGGCAACCCGAAATCCAACCCTACAAAGCCTAGAAATCAACATAATCTGAAGTGAAAAAATAGGCCCTGCGTAAAGTAGGGAAAATTTAAAGCTTTAGAGCTTAAAAAAGTCCATGCTTTTGACAAACATAT
Organism: Hibiscus mutabilis; assembly: GCA_019671005.1. NCBI lineage: Eukaryota > Viridiplantae > Streptophyta > Magnoliopsida > Malvales > Malvaceae > Hibiscus > Hibiscus mutabilis. Next base: position 41,862 of record JAGYYJ010000560.1, on the reverse strand, counting down.
CAAATTCCAAAAGAACTTGCTTTCAAAAAAGTTCAAATGGGTATTAATCTATGCTGCAAATAGTTAAATCCCCAGAAAGCAGAAATAACGATTAAAGTGAGCAGGTGAATAGAAAACAAAAATATATGTATATACCTTTTGTAACGAGATAAAAGAGGGAACTGGAGCAGTGAGCTCTTCTGGGATTTTTAGGCAGAGAGCTCCGACTAGGTTTGGCAGCAAAGAGTCACCGCCGGCGAAGGAAAATTTGATGAATTAAAATGACCAAGTTTCTTTTGAATAATATGCGCCGTCGAGAGAGACAAGTGAAGAGGAGAAAGCGTGGTCGATACTATGGCTGTAGATGAGACGATGGCGAGCTATTCGACTTCGATTGGGCAAAATTCGATTAAAGTTCGATTTGATTAAATTCGATTCGAGTTTAAAGTCGAATCGAATTCTTAACGAGTTGAGCTACTTAATAATCGACTCAGAAAGGTCACCAGCTACTCAAAAATATAATATACTAATTTTTTTTTAATTTTTTATATCTAAATTCCTAAACTTAAAACCCTAAAATATAAACCTTAAACATAAGTCTTGAACCCTAAAATCTAAATCCTAAATTCTAAACTCAACAATCTAAACCCTAAACTAACACCCAAACCCTAAAATTAACAAGCTTGAGTTTACACAATTTGTGTATCAATTTTTTTTCTTGACAGTGCTTTAGATGAGACGTGACAAATGGCGAGATATTCGAGTCCGACACGATCAAAGATCGGTGAACACTTGACTCGATTAGGCTCGAATCAAGCTCGAACTCGACTCGAGTTCTTAATAAGCCGACCCCATACCTCGCGCATGCAAAATAAGCACTTTACCATTTAAGCTACATCCCCTATTCTTATAAAGCTTACTATTCAATAATATATTATTTCTTCCGATACATCAGCGTCCGACCATTAGTTGATTAATCCAGATCAGCTACCGCAAATGCTCATTATAAAGGCGACCCTTTTAATCTAATTGCTCCATTCACAATGTTAAAATTCAAACTACTAATCTTACATGAGGGAGATTTAGTGTTTCATTCAACTAAACCAATTGGTTGTTGATTACTAATTAATAATATATTGAATACAGTTTTGGTTGATTTATTTGTTTTATCTAATCAATAATTATATAATATATTGAATACATTTTATTTTAAATTTTAGTATGGGTACTCTTTTCCTCCATTTAAGATTAGAGAGACTTTTAACGAGGCATGTACTAATACTCTCTGTGTATGATTGATCATGAATACGATCATATCCTTTCACCAAAAAAATAATTATAACCTATTGTAATTTTAATATTATTCAGAAGAATTACTATATACATTATACTGATAGAAAAGCTTTCTACCTTTACTTTATCTTTCTTAATTAATTAATATTTCTATTACTTACATCCGATAAATTTGAAAAGCAATTATCCTTGCTTCTATTTTATTGTTATGACTTTTCAAGAGTACTTAATTCTTGTTCTTAAAAAGTAATATTTATTTATTTTTATCAAAACAAATTTGTTTAACGAAATAAGACATTAAATACTTAAATATTATTAAAAGTTTAAGTTTTGATGTTTTAAATAAAATAATTGAGATTAAAAATTTTATAATATTTAATTTAAATTAATCAATTAATAAATTGAATGACAATGGTTATTTAAAAAATTATCTATCTTTTTTACATATATGTAGGGGTGCTTATCGAACGAGTCGATCGCGAATTGAGTAGTGCTCGACTCATGCTCGTTAAAAAATGTTATTGTTCGACTCGACTCGTTGCTCGTTAAGCTTGATAGAATTTTACTCAACTCATGCTCATTAAAAAATCTCGTTGCTCGTTAAGCTCGCCAAAATTTTACCTTATTTTTTAAAATATAGGTAAAATCTAGTGATATTATTAGAGTTTAATATAAACATACAAATTTAGAAGAAGAAAAAATGTGAGGACTGGGGAGATAAATAAAAGAATCTGTCATGACCGAGTTAGAGATGAAGTCGATATTCAAGAGTGAGACTCTTATTCAATTTTTTATATGGGAAATAAAGACTTTTTTCCTTTTCTACTTTTATACATAAAGTAATAATAAGAGAAAAAAAGGAAACACTTTTGTAACCCCTAGATCGGCCTGTGTATAAGGACCGACTCTGGGAAGTCACATTCCTTATTAAAATTTTAATCATAAAAATTATTTAAAAGCCAAATCAAGTAATAAAGTGATCTCATGCATAAATAAGTTAAGGTAATCAGCAAAATCTTCAACAAAATATGAATACATCATAAAACCATAACGCCAATATAAAAAGTATACTGAAACAAAATATAGGCTCATGTCACTCAATAAGAAACAACATATAGGCTCATGTCACTCAATAAGACAGTTTGGAAGATAAAAACATTACATCAAAATGTATGAGCTGAATGTGTAGATCCTCCAAGTGCCAAGTTCGGGCTGCCTATCCAAAAGTATCTGAAAGGGAAAAGATTTGGGGTATGAGCTAGGAAGTTCAGTGTGTTCCAATAGTGCATAAAAACATTATATTTAATTAAAACAATCATGATTCATTTCAGTAAAACATGATACAAGAGCAACCAAAGTTTTTCCTATAAGTCTTTCTACCCTTCATCTGTACTCTAAGATACAGTTCCCAAGAACGGTATCACATATATATATAGGCATTAACCTGATCCCATTGGGCTTGGGTACCATCCTAAGGGAATACCTTAGGTCCGGGAAAAATTACCCTAGCCGAAGCATAGGAACCGAATACGGGCAGAATTACCCTAGCCGAAGCATAGGAACCTTATAGGTGCGAAATTACCAGTCGGATCAAGGCTGGACCTTTATAACTTCATATCATAACCCCAAGTACCCCATTAATTCAGTACAAGCAGTCTTATAATATGCGGTAATTAATAAACATATTCATAATCCAATAACAATAACCATAAAGCATACTCGTCCTATCAGGTACTAGGGCATGCATCAAACTTACAGTAAAATCATACTTAAATTCAAAGACAAGTTACATTTATGCGAAATTACCATGTCGGTAATGTGCACATGATCAGTTTTATAAAACATTTTATAACATTTAAATAGCATGTAAAACAATCATGTAGCACACAAGGAACACACCTCAAAAAGGTCAGGCAGACCGGAAAATCTACTAGGCATCGGAACCACGCTCAGCTGCAGTGCTAAACCTAGATCGATAAAAAAGATCAAAATTACTACAAGAATCATATTTTGACTAGAACAATTAATTGAGCATTTTAAAGCCAAACGGGTCACTATAGGTTCACGAGGCTGAGCAGATCGGGACGAACTGGGCTAGGCGTAAGCACGATCAGGAGATCTGTGAGAACCTTTAACCAACAAAGATCTTTATCAGTCATTTACTCAACTATAATTACCCTTAAATAAAAATACTTGATAAAATGTATGTTCGGGTTTAAGGTCAATTTTGGAGGCTTTCTAGTTAGAATTTCGCGAAATGTGCTTTAAAAACAAACTCAGGACGTCGAAAAACGTAAAATAGGAGTTTTCAAAAAATTTGACCTTTTGGTCAAAGTCAACACTGGCGTCAGTATGACGTTATCTGTCAACGGTCAAAATTTATAATTTAGGGTTTATAATTTATAATTTAAGGTTATGGCTTAAAATTTGTTTTTTTCAGTGTTGGACATGAAAAATGATACCAAAAAGATTTTTATAACCCCTAGACCAGGCTATGCGTTACACCTGATTCTAGAAGGTCACATTAGGGTCACAGGAGCGACACATAGTAAAAATAGAAGAAAACTCTTAAACATACATTGTAAAGTATAAAATAAAACTTCTATTAAAACCATTTTAAAATTTTATTACACAAACTGAAATCCAGAAAACGTATTACAGACACAATCATAAAATAAAACGTGACATACATGCCCACTAATACACAGGTACCGTACTCCGAAAGCAACGCCGATGAAACTCCAAACACTTGTGTCGATCACTATACCAAGATAGATTTCTTCTATCCTGCGATGGTAAAAACAACGTGAGCTTCGGAAAGCTCAGCAATACAGAACTACCAACTGATGTTATAGGCACAAGCAGGTAAATGGCTAAACAATACTAATATGATGATCCAAGCAACAACAGATTTCATTTAAGATATTGATATTCGAAACATCGATATACTTAGGTATAGAATTGTTCTTTATCTGATCACCTGAGTACCAGATAAGATACCTATAATCCGAAGAATCAGAAGAGGTCTAGATTACGAAAGTCGAACTGCAGAAATTAATGTGTTTCAATGATATTAGATTCGGAGCATAAAGAGTTTCAGACTTTGGTAAATTAATTAGTAGGGTAGAATTATAAAAAGGAACAAATAATTTTATGTTAATTACCTGACTACCCTCCAACCATACACCAACTGATGTTATAGACACAAGCAGGTAAATTGCTAAACAATACTAATATGATGATCCAAGCAACAACATATTTCATTTAAGATATTGATATTCGAAACATCGATATACTTAGGTGTAGAATTGTTCTTTTTCTGATCACCTGAGTACCAGACAAGATACCTATAATCCGAAGTATCAGAAAAGGTCTAGATTACGAAAGTCGAACTGCAGAAATTAATGTGTTTCAATGATATTAGCTTCGGAGCATAAAGAGTTTCAGACTTTGGTAAATTAATTCAGTAGGGTAGAATTATAGAAAGGAACAGATAGTTTTATGTTAATTACCTGACTACCCTCCAACCATACACCGACATGTAATATTTTAGAACAGTATCTAAAAAGACTTACCCTAGGCCCATTGGGCATAGGAGCTTACAAAAAGACTTACCCTAGGCTCAATGAGCCTAGGAGCTTACCTAAGGGAATGCCTTAGGTCCAGAAGGACGTACCAGCCCTGAGCCTACAGATTCATCAATCATATCCCAGAAATACCCCAAATCAGATAGTTTAGTAGACAAACAGAATAGGAAAAACAGTAATCATACACATATTCCCCGAATATCAGAAGTTAGAGAGCATATTTTTCATATCATATAATTTGCTCTTAAGATCATTTTGACTCCCAGGGCAATTTGGTAATTCAACCCAAGAGAGGTAAAATTTGAACTTGCAATGCATGTGATTTTAAGCAATTAATCCGATTTCCACACATATTTGTTATAACCATAACTCATATTAATGTGGTTCCCAGAGTTCCGATAAATACGACTCACGAGCGATCTTCCTTAATACCAACAACATCGTAAGTTGAACCAATTACCATCATATTCATTACTGACCTTCCACAATGTAGTCGAACATGTCTTTAAATATGATAAACCAACTTTACAGTAGTAACAGAGGTTGCCAACATTTCTAGATTCGGTTCCTTATCCTTTAGGAACGATACAGTTCTCTCACTTTATCTGAATTAAGACATATTATGGGTATATACTTATGCCACTAAATAAGGATAATTTAATTATTCCATGAGTCATGGATGTCTTAGACGTTGAAAGTTTTGGTGCACCAATATCTTTAAATATGAGTTATGGTTATAACAAATATGTGTGGAAGTCGGATTAATTGCTTAAAATCACATGCCTTGCGAGTTAACTTGGGTTGAATTACCAAATTACTCTGAGAGTCAAAATGCCCTTAAGAGCAAATTGTCTGATATGAAAAATATGCTCTCTGACTTCTGATATTTGGGGAATATGTGTATGATTACTATTTTTCCTATTATGTCTGTCTACTAAACTATCTGATTTGGGGTATTTTTAGAATATGATTGTTGAATCTGTAGACTGTAAACTCAGCGCTGGTAAGTCTTTCTGAACCTAAAGCATTCCCTTAGATAAGCTCCTAGGCTCAATGAGCCTACTAGTAGATGGATTTCCCCTATTTGAGCAAAAACATTGTTTGAAAAACAATAATGATACTAAAAAGGCGAAGTTAATATAATATATTTATGGAAACAAACCCCAAGAAGCTGAAAAAAAAGTTTAAAGCTCTAGAACTCAGCAGCTCGCCATAAAGACAACATCAGTCCTACATAAACTGATTCTACTCCCCAACCCAAATGCAACGTCGGTTTCATTTTCATGTTTCGTTCGGCAGGCCATGGATGAACTTGAAAGGAAATAAAGAATCAAAGACCCGAAAACTCAGAAACAGAGCTCTTCGAAATGCAAAGAAGAAATATTTACAAGACCGACCGAAACTGAAAGCCCAAGGAATTAAAGAGAGATGGATGAGGAGCTCCCAAAAGAATCTCTGTTTTAACTGTATACTATTTACTCTCCTTTTCTTCTTGTGGGACTATTAGTTTCTGGTTTAAGGTTTTTTTTTCAAGAAGGGATGAATGTGGTAGCAGTCGTACATGGGGGGGGGGATTGGATCGGATTGGATTGCGAGCGAGGTTATCTTACATAAAGGTGCCACTACAACCGCTTCCACCACTGCTGCAGCCTGACTCAGCGGTGCCATGGACGTGTGTATGCTACCGATTTGAGGAAACCAAACAAAACTTTAATGGGAAAGCACATGTCCATCGTTTACCCACCGTACAAAACTATCGGGAAATTCCTCAGTTCCTTTCTGCTGCATTCCCTACATAAATATATAACTTAGGTTAGCCATTATTTCGTGCTCGAGAAACACACAGCTGCAGTTTTTATAATGCATTGATACGTGGAAGAAAGAAAGCGCCAACTTAGTCTCACAGAAACTTTGTTGTGATGTATATAGTTATGGCAAAAAAGAAGAATGTCTCGGCATTATGAGATGTAAAACTATTATAGTCAAATCGAGTTGATCAGAAAACCTTGATTCATATATGATGCAAAAAAGTGTGATTCAAGAGCCTTCCATTGGCAATAAAAGTACCAACCTTCATACTCGATCCATATTCACTGGTCGAGGGGGTTGTTTCTCCCAATACTCCATTGACAACATTCTCTGATGAAAGCCCTGGAGAACTTTGAAGTAGTGATGACCTGCAGATATTTATGACGACCAATGAAATGTAGTTTCCTCGCATAGCTTATACAAAATTTATACCGTTGTTCTATAGTGATTACAAAATAGACAAATCATCTCATTACTGTAAAAATGAAGAAACCGTGTAGAACAAATTGTGAAAGGGCAGTGCTCCTTTTGTATGCATGCATCAGTGTTAGGAGAAGAAGAGGTTCAGTTCCGAATAATAACATAAATCATTTGATGTTTCAAGTTAGTTGATCTTTTTTGTTTTTTAACCTGCAGTACATGTAATAAGCACGACAAACAAAGTGTACAAATGGAGAAGACCAGATAGAAAAGGATTACACGTATGCTATCTGAACAACAAATGCTACGGTCGACTTAAAGCTTGAGCTTTGGAGCATACATGAACAAGAAACAATACCTCTCATACGGTTCGTCCTCGCATGAATTTCCAGAGGATGAAAGCCAGTCTAAGTCAACAAAGTTAGAGCAATTAACTCCATCCCCATGTCCAGAAAAGAAAATTTGACCAGTTTCAAGATAGCGGTCTCTTTGCACGTCTCCTAACAACTGCCTTTGAGGCATAGAGGGTGTATACCTACACAAAGAATTTGAAGATATCTATATCAAACAAGAAATTTAAAGGGACATTTCAAAGTAAAAGACGTTCAACGGTGGGAATGGAAAGCAAGTAACCTTGAATACGACATATCACTCTCACAAGATGATATCTCGGGTGATGACTCTGAAAGGCCGTTGCTTCCTTGTGATCGGTCAGGCAAAGTTGAATTGGTAAATTTCTCCAGCTTATCTTCTGTAGCTGGCATAGGTGACCCAGTTTGATGAAGAATGTTTCCATCAGAAAATGATCTTTTGAAAAATGACCTGAAAATTAAGGATTGGAAAGTGAAGTGATACACAGCAATAATCAGATGACTAAATAGAAAGTCAAACCAAAACAAAGAAGAAAATGAAATGCAAAAAATCTCGCTTCAATACATTACCTACTTACTAAATTCATTACATCAGATCCAGCATAAGTAAAACTGTGAACAAGTCATATAGTTTATGATGAAATATGGATGTCATTACATAACTGTTTGTTTTCCATTCTCACAAGTCCTAATGGCCCACTCATAGTGGCTTTCCGCCACAACTCAGAAAAGCCCCCATAACCAGAATTTCCTAATTAACGAGAAAGTGGAGCATTCAAAACAAGAAATTGCAGGAAGAATATTCAAAGAGATGTGTTTCCCAAAAATAAATAATAGGGGACATTTATAGTCACTACTTTATGGTTCAGGCATGAAGCTCAAGGCTTTACATAGAAATCTACCTTCCATCTTCATCCAAAATAGTTTCTCCGTTTCTTCCCCTATAATGCTGATCTGAACCCAACTCCCACAGAGCAGGTTTACCATCCTGGGGCTGGAAATACCCAAGGAATCTGCACAAAGAATTATTAAAAGAATTGGTCAAGATATTAAACAATAACACACTTAAGAAATGAATTTAAGATAATTACAAGACAATGTCATGAGCCTTTTATTCCATTGTGGCTAACTACCTATATGCATCGAAGTTGTAGGACATGCTGTAAGACCTTTTGGTGTCAAAGTGAGACATACATCAATTCCCCCGGGAAGTAATACAAACATAAAATTGAAACTTACACATTGATTGCATCTTGCTTCTCAGCATCCATATATGCATTGCTATAGTATCGTTGAAGTGTTCTAAAGAACTCCTGTGACTGGGTTGCGGCTCTCCATTGACCCCTTCTCTGAGAGAATATCTGCATGGTATAAAAGAACAGAAAATCAACTAACTTAGACAATTGTATTTATAAGCTATAACTAAATTTTGACAGGCAGATGAAGCACGTTACTGGAATGAGTTAAGTAACAAATATTCACCTCTTCATTTATTTCCCAAATAACAAATATTACAATCACAGAGTGGAATACCTTATTGTGAGCTGCAGAACCACCGTATTGGTGAGCAAGCGTGTCACCCATTCTCTCATAGAAACACATTAAATTATCTGCCAAAGGATCATTCAGATCTATCTTTGGGGTATCTCTAATCCCTATAGAATGAAGCTGATGTCCTAGAGCAGCCAATCCATATGCATACTGTGCAACATTTGTGCGATCCAGACAGTCTATACAATTGGTCCTAAGCACACCTCTTTGGAATGTTGGAGGCTTGAGAGAATGATTACCATTAGTACCATTATTATATTCAGAACAATTCCTCTCCAATCTGTAAGCATCGTCAGTAACATTGTTGCAATATCTCTGGGGTGACATGTCAATATCATTAACGTTCCTGTACCATCGTTTGAAAACAAAATTGCCATTTTCAACTCGTAGGAGAATACAAAACAAAGATCTTTTTTGTCTTGAACTAATACAAAACAGAGATCTTCAATATTTATAACATGACATCATTGAAGTCCCACCATATTAAATTAATAATAGACAGAAAACCATAATTCACCGAGCCAAGTGTAAACCTTCTGCAAAAGCCTAACATGTTGAAAATTCAAAATCCCTACGGATGAGTCAGGTTGCGTTGGGTATCTAGACTACATTCATTACTATGTTTTAGAAAAAAGCATATTTACAAAATTTTCATATACAAAACTGGAAGTTATTGAATGTGAAAAACGTACTCGAAGGAAGACCAAGCCATGCACTCCTCAGGTCTCAAGGTTGAAGTGACCCGACAATAAAAGAAACCTGTTAGCATTAATGCATACGCAGCCACTTTGCCCAAAAGTAGCAACACATTTGTAGCTTTGCTGGAAGGGGGAAAAAAGGAAGTTTTTTTACTGCTGGTTAGGAATCAACACCAAAGAGCAAAGAGGAATAAATGGAAGGGGAAAGAAAGTATAATGCACATTAGTTTGGGAACAAAATAACAAGCTTATAACATACCTCCGAGAATGTTTGTGTAGATCCCAGTGAAGAAACCTCAACCGGTTCTCTTCTGACAAATCTTTATTTATAACATCGATTGCATTTGCAAACTCTTGACGAAGAATTGACTCTCGAGGCTTCTTCTCTTGTGTCTGCTCATCACACAAAAGCTATAAGATACAGAACCTTAACATAAAATCAGTGATATCATAGGTTTTCTGCAGATGCACTATCTTTAAGAAATATACCAGTTTATGAACTAATTAAAGAAAATAGAAGAACCAGGAATATGAAGACATGCAGCCGAAGAAACCTTAAAGGGGTCCAGGGTGGTGTAATGAAAATTACCTTAATCAAATTCAAAATAATTATAGGGTTGCCATATCTTTTGACAAGATTTTCAAAATGAAGTCTGGTTGCTTCATAATTTTTGTCCTTCCTTGACACTGGAAAAAGAGAAAAAAAAAAAAGGGGGGGGGGGTTAGTTTTTCTTTTTCTAAGCAAATGAAAAATGCCAGCAGCACCGCCTGAAGTACTCCCAGCAATTATGAGCACATACATATGATATCTGGTTTAAGATTCAAACGTGAGGTTTCTTGTGACCAAAAGAGTGGAATTGAGCCTCGGTTCTGCACAACAGAAGTTATTTCTGAAGGAAGCCCATCAGGGACATCCTCGAAGACAATCTGCTCTGTCTCAACATCATTAGCTACTCTTCCTTTTTCATTTACTCCTCGTTTTAAATACCTACATAGAAAATCATGTGCACATGCAGACAAGAAGTTTCAATCCATAACTTTCCAGAACCATATCACAGAAAATAACCAAGTAGGATTTCATCTCACATAGCGCTAGTGCTCTACAAAAATAAAATTAAGCCTTTTCCCTTTATTGTGGGAAAACTTTCTTACCTGGTACCAGCATAGTGGCGGGATCGCCTTGCAATGAGCGTAAGTTTGAAATCCCTTCCAGCTACAGAAAGCGTGGCCTACATTCATATAGCCCAATGTCAAACTATAAAACTAACCATCCATCTTATAAGCACAACAGTAACTTGATAAAACATTAGCTAATAATAACTTCAAATGAGCACCATCCTTAACCTGCTTAAAGAATCCATACACCAATGCAACTGTCCATAAAGTATTCTGGAGGTGATTGCGGATCCCTCGAGTTAGAAATTCATTCCACACAAACATGGTCTCATAAAGAACCTGACCTGGTTCGTTATTACACATGTTCTTTTGAAGACTACGCATAACATGGTATGAATAGCTGAAGAAGAAGTCCTTTGTCAGATCGACTGTGCACATGAGCTTCTTGTATCTAAATACAAAATGAAACAACTAATATTGAATTAAAAACTATAGTCGGAAAAGTCACAATTTAAAAGTAAAAAACAAAGAGGGACAAAATAGCATGTCAATAATTTTCTTCTAATCACAGTACAGAACAGAACAGAACATAAAATCTTTCAGCATAACATCCATGACTTCTTAGATGTGGACCACGTATATTAGCAAACAGAAAAGGAGAAGACCTATTCTCATCCTTAGAGTCCGCAATGTTTGAGTTAACAGTTGAATTTGGAACAGGAATCATCTCACTCTTTGAAACCGCATATACATTATGACCGCGAATCGAGCCAATCTGCTTTCTTTTCGTAATAATAAGCATATAGTAAGGCCCCAAAAAATTAATAAACCCTAAAACATGGAACAATTTACGTATTAGATTGGCATTTGAATAATTGAATAACATTAATAGTACCCTAAAGTCATAATGTAATTCCAACATCCATACCAACAATGCCATAACAAATTGTTACGAATTTCAATCCTCCAGTGGATATATTTCCTTCATGTATTCGCCTCAACAACTCAGAGCATTCACTCTCTGAATACGTGGTAGAATCTTCACCAATGTTTAGCTCGGAAGGATCAAGCCGGTCAATCTTTAACACTCTCCAATATGTTCTACTCTTGTCCCTTCCAATCATATAAAAGTTCTGCACACAAACACCAAAACGAAATTAGTCAAAACAAAATTCTTTTTCCACTTAATTTAATAATAGCTCAAAATCAAAACAAATCCATTCAAGTAAAAAAAAAATACATTCAAACTAAGCTGCTAACAACGTAAATTAATGAGATCAAAGCAAAGAAAGAAACAAGAATACAAATAAAAATGAAAAAGAAATTACCGATCGAGTTTCGTAGAGTCTGAATTTCTGCATACACGTAGACGGTTGAGATTGGGGAGAGCTACCATCATCGTTAAGATTATCCCAATCGCACCTTTTTGCAGCGGATGATTCCATGGTAAGCTTCTTCTTCTTTTTTTCTCTCCGTTTTCAATTTCTAGATTCAGATCTCCCCGAGCCCCAGGCTCAGGGAATTTATCAAAAGAGCATGCACTTACAACCGAACTTTTTTCCCTTCTACTTTCTCGTCGAGAGAAAAATCCATACCTTAATCCGGAATTATCTTATTCTTGCCGAACCATAATCGCTCCTCCTATGCAAATAATAGAGTTCGGCTGCTTCAAATACTGCATCTTCTCTGCAATCTGAAGAAGAAGAACGACGAGACACGGAACTCCGAGAAGCTGGCTACGGATATGTTTGACCTGTTCTTCGTCCCTAACTTCGATTGTTTTCCCTTTCACAGCCAAACAAAACAAATGCCAAACGCCGGATCACTTCGACGGAATTCGTGATCTTTCTCCAATCACGGCCGAGATTGAAGATTCAAAAAAAATATTAAATGAAAAAGGTAGCTTCCAGGTTAATATTAGTGATGATGTTATTGACTTATTGTTGTTTAGCTAATTAGCTTTGTTGATGTAGCTGTTTTTTATTTTATTTTATTTTATTTTATTTTATTTTATTTTATTATGATGATGTGTTTTAAACCATATAAAGAAATGCGGAAATAAATTAATTACTCTTATTTTTACACGACAATTATTGCTTTCTCTTTATATTATGTTTAGGATGTTTCTAAACTATTCTGTAAAACTCTTTTTTTCAAACAAATAAAATATATTATTTCTAAAGTAATATGTCATTGATTTTAAGAGCGGAGACATGAAATATATATTGTTGTATCAAAATTTTAAAAATATATAAATAATTATTTAAGTAGGTGGAGATAAGAACTTAACAGGTGATCTCAGTGAAAAAGTAGATAATATTTTTTTAAAAAGATCTGAGTTCAACCGCAATAGCTGCTGAGTGTGTACATGTCAAAAGATTAAGAATATCTTTGAACATATACTACTTTGAGTGTCAATTATTTGTCAAGCGTCGATGATAATCATTTAAAGTAGACCTAGCAAATTTGACCTGAAATCTAAGACCCGAATCGATTTACTCGACCCAAGACCTGATATAAACCCCGAATATGATGGTCTAAATTTGACTCAAATCTGAACCAAAACCGAACTAAACCAAAATCGACCCGAATTTAGTTAAATCGAAAATCAACCTGAATCGAATTAACCGAAACCGAAAATAATGGAAACCGAAAGCAACTAGAACCGAAAATTAACCCGAACCAAAAGAAACTCAAATCAAAAATCAACTGCCCGAACCGAAAAGCAACATGAACCAAAAGCAACCTGAATTTAATTTCCTCAAATATGTATGTTTTGTTCTTATTTTTTATTATATTACTAGTTAACAACCACCTTTAGTAATAATTTAAATGGTTTAATATCGTTTTTTCTCCTTTAAAATATTATTTTCGTATATTGACTCAAATTGAAAGCCGACAGATCCGATATTGACCCGACCCGAAAAGAAACCGATTCGATATTGACCTGACCCAAAAAGTCAACCGATCTGATATAAGCTCGAACCAAAAAGTCAACCAAATTGATATTGACTCGACCCGATACCCAACCCGATCCGAAATAACATAGACCCGAACAACCCAACACGAATAGAACCTCAACCGAAAATAACCCGAATATCAACCCGACCCAAACGACCCGGTTGCCCCCTCTAATTTAAAGTGACGTTAATTTTACTTTTTATTATTTTATATAAAAATTATTTTGTTACAAATTTTAGGATGCCATTTGACACCCTCTACTTAAATTGGTTCCACTGGTGATTAATTTCATAAAAAATTAAAACTATTACTTAAAAAGTTATCTTTTAAATATAAGTATGATAAGACTCGAGCTTGATTTATATTTGTCTATTTGTATTTTCATTCAAGTGGTATTATGCATTAAAAATTTAAATGAAGAAATTCAATGGTTAAAAATAATTATTTTATTCAGTTATTGTTTGATAATTGAGAATTAAATATTGATTATTATTTGAAATTAAGTACTGATTATGAATAGAATGTTTAATAAATATAAATCTTAAAATAAAATATTAAATTTATTCTACAATACCTGATAAACAAGTATTTATTTACTTATTATTTTCTATAATTTTCATAGAAAGATCTATAAAGTTAATTTTTTATTTTAGATTATAAAACAATTTAAAAGTGAATTATTGAAAATACTATTTTTTTAGTTTATTAATAATTTAACATATTATCAATCAAGGCCTAATCCCAAGATACAACACAAAGACGAGACTTCAGGTTTAATTCCTTACCACCCTACTCTTCCCTTAATTATAAAAGAATATACAACTTAATAAAAAAACTTTGAAAAAAATTAAAATAAAGATATTTATATCTTTTAATTTTTCTGAAATTACAATTATAATTTGGGACTGAGTTAGGATTTGGAGTTAGGAAGGGTAAAATATAAATGTTCAAAAGTGAGGGGGCAAATTTAAAAATAAACTAATTTTTATAACAATTTATATATAAGAACCAAAATAAAAAAAATAAATTTTTTGGGTGAAGGCAATTGCCCCTCTCCACCCCTTTAATAATTCTGTCCCCGATTACAATCAACACATTTGTATCGTTCACTACAATACAAATAGACAGACTGATAATTTAAATATGTTCAAACCTAAACCAGATATGTATATAATAAAAGTTAAATAAAATAAATATGTATAGACTTGAACCTAAACGCTCAGAAACACTCAAAGTTTCAAAATCCAACTAATGGTCCAATAAAATATATATATATATATGTTTATATTAAGAAATTCAGATTTAACCGTTTCGTTTATCAAGGTGTTATATTGTAATGTAATCGCCTCAAGATTATTCAAAAAATTTCAAAACCGATACAATAATGCTTGATTGACTGATATATTTTTACTAATAAAACATTGGTTTAATCTTAGTTTTAAGAGATAATGGTAATGGATGATTGGGTTGGATTTGACATTAATTAATAAGCAAAAAAAAAAGTGGTTTAGGCATGTTCATTTTTGGCAAAGCCGGCTTGCTTTCCTTTGGACTTGGAAGATTGGTCTGCACTTGCCAGTTGGTAATTTAGGCCCTATTTTTTTTTTAAGTTTGGGTAGAAAAACCAGTTTAAGAAGCCATAAGCAAAAAAAAAAACAGGCAGCTTTTGAGTGTCAAAACCTTAGTTTGCTCAGAAGCAACAAAAAACATGCAGTTTTTTAGTGTCAAAACCTTGGTTTGCCCCTCAAACTATCTTCTCAAACCTTAGTTTGTAAAAGCTAGTTTTTCTAACTTCTCAAACTAGCTTCTCAAACCTTGGTTTGCCCCAAACCTTAGTTTTGCCACCTCAACCGCAAACAAAGCCTTAATTTACTAACAACTAAAGAGGTTAGATAAAAGGTGCGACTTGTCTGAATTAAGATTTTATTTTTTTTAGGGTAAACTGCACCAGTAGTCACCAAACTATAAATTTTTTTTTCTATTTTGGTCACCGAACTATTTTTTGACAAAAACATCACTAACGTTATGCTTCCTTCCTATTTTGGACACCGACTGTTAAAAACTTAACGATTTTGTTGACGTGAAATTTTATTTTATTTTTTTAATTTTCCATGTCATTTTCTTCTCTGTCATCGTAAGTAATATATGTTATTTTACAATATTTTTATTCAAATTAATAGGATGGTGACACGTATCACTGCATATTAGTATAATAAAAGGAATAAAAAATTAAGCCCCTTATGCAGCCAGAGAGATTCGACTAATAGGCAGTTACACGTGTTACCATCCTATTAGGCAGTTACACGTGCCATCATCTCTCTGGCTGCATAAGGAACTTGATTTTTCATTCATTTTATTCCACCAATAGGCAGTTACACGTGTCACCATTCTATTAGTTTGAATAAAAGTATTATAAAATAACATATATTGCTTACGATGAGAGAGAAGAAATGACACGAAAAATTAAAAAAATAAAATAAAATTTTACAATAGCAAACCCGTTAAGTTTTTAACGGCCGATGACTAAAATATAAATAAAATATAACGTTATTGATGTTTTTGTCAAAAAAATAATTCGATGATTAAAATAAAAAATAAATGGTGACTATAGTTTACCCTTCTTTTTATTAATTATCTTTATGCGTGATGTAATGTAACCACCAAAAGCATGTGATGTGACCCGGACTCCTCCCTCAGTTCACCTGTAAGCCAGAAAAGCTCCCTTTCTTGACTTTTGCGGATGTGCTAGTGTGTTCCTTTTGTTTTCACAAGTAAATCGTTAATAATTACGAACGAACGAAATTAGACTAGATTAAACTCAAAAAAATTGAAAATTTTAATTTAACTCAAAAAAGTTAAATAAAGTTTAAACTATAAAATAAAAATTGATATAATTCGAATTTTTTAATAATTAGTGAATTAAATTTTAAGTTTGAATCGAGTTTTTATTTTTTTGATAATATATATACCGATATAAAAAATATGAAGAAATATATGTGACATATGAAAAAAAATATGTATGCATGTCTTATAATGATTAGAGAAAGTCCTTTAAATTAGAATCAAAATATATTATAACAAGATAAATAATTACAATTAAATTTGTATAGGAATTCGAAAACTTAACTCAAATTTCATAAATTCGAGTCGAAAAAAATCAAATAAAGTTTGAGTTGTAAGATATAACGCGTCAACTCGAATAACTCAAAATTTGTTGACTCGACTCGACTCGATTGAACGCTCATCCCTACTAATAATAAATGTAAATCGAAAAAAATTATAATAAATGATTGATAAGCAGTATAATATCACTTAAGCGGGTTTTAAATTTGAAGATTTATCTGTACAAAAAAAATTATATAAATACTCACCCACCAAAATTAGTTATATAATGAGCCACTAAATATGAGGCATGAACCAAATATTTATTTTTAGTTGGTTGTAGGAATTATTAAATATTGATCTATTTTTTTTAAAATTTTCTCTATTTATAACTAAATTAATTAAATATATAAATATAAATAATTAAAGATATTATCATACAAATTTTTTTGACGGTCATGTTATTTGGAAAAACAATTTTAGTCTGCAGCCCACTAGGGCGGGAACCATAATGGCCAACTGCAAAAATACCATCCTCTCTTTCTCAGTTCGTTTTAGACGTTTCTCTGAAATTCCGAAAATGACACTGGCACCCACACTTAACCAACAAACGAACAAAACAAACTGAGAATCTATAGGGTTCCCTTTCATTTATTTTCTCTTGCAATTTTCAAAATTTTCTCAGGAACCAAACATGAATCTGCGCCGGGACGCAAGAGCCAAGAGGGAGGGTTGACTGCAAGAGCTTGGTCTCGGCTTGCAGTGTTAAATCACTGATTTAAAAGCCAATCAGGTCCGCATTCAAACGGCCTGCGATAAATCGGTATAGGTTTCATTAACTTCCGTTTATATTTCACTCTTTTGGAAAATATTTGTTTATCTACCTACTTGTTGGATTTTGGTTTCATTTTCTATGTTAAGGTTATTGGCTTTTCCAGAGGCATTGCTTCCTGGAGATGCGGATGAAGATGAAGAAGATCGAGACGAACCTGACCTGGTGTGCTTGCTAATTACTTAAGCGATATTTTAAATTATGCTTAATTGTAGTCTTAATTATTGTTTTTTTAGCTTAATTTCTATGTAGATGTTTAGAATGGTAATGACTAATGATTGGGACTTGTTTTCAACATTGAGAATCTGTAGATTATGGTGTTGGAGATCAACTTTGTAGCTCATGTTCTGCTTTTAGTTATAAATATGGTCCTATAAAAGCTAATTTTCACATTAATACAGAAACATTTCAAATTCTTCAAAGGCATGACAACAATTCTTTGCTTCTTTTTTTTTGGTTTTTTGTTAACTGAGATCAACTTTCGAGTTGTTACCATATTCGTTCTTCAAATTTGGTTATCTATTTTGAGTTTATTAGCGATTCAACTCTGATTTTCCCCGTTTTATGTTGTTGTTAATGTTAATTGTCTTTAGCTACTCGAGAACAATACATTTTAGTTAAAAAGAATTTTCTTTTTATTCTCATTGACTAGGCTTTGTATTTACACATACACCTCTGCAAGTTTTTGTATACTGATTCTTCCAATTTGCTCAATACTTTTATTTGGTACTTTGCATTTATCGAAACCAAGACTTTACATATTTGTTTCTCTTATATTTCAGGAAGAATTCGGACGGCAGTTAACCTGACCACAAAGCCTGCTGCTTCATCTTTACAATGTGCACGTGATGGAGGAGTGCAAAGGAGCTCCATTTGGTGAAAGCTAAGCCCCATGCTTTTTCTTGTGGCTGATGTATCTATAGGTACCTCATCTTGGTCCTGATGGCATGATTTATTGGTATCTATTGAATCCCTGTTTTATGACATGGAGAAATGGATCCGCTCTATACTGATCAGTGAAGAAAGTGGGGACAGAAGAACTTAGTCTAGGGGTGAGCATTTGATCGAGTCGAGTCAAAAAATTTTGAGTTAGTCGAATTTATGAGTCATATTTTATAACTCAAATTTTATTTGAAATTTTTTCGAGTTGAGTCGGTCGAGTTTCTGTTCAAATGTAATTGTAGATATTTATAATATTATGATACTAATTGGTTTCAATTTAAACGGTTTTTTATAACCATATACAATATACATATATGTTTTTTCACATTTTTTATATGCAATATAGATATATCAAGAGAAGTTGTGGGAATTGACTTAAGCTTGAAAACTAATCCACTAATTACTAAAAATTCTAGTTATTCGAATTCTCTTTTATAATTCAAATTTTATTTAATTTTTTCGAGTCGAGTCGAATTTTTAAAAGTCGAATCAATAAACTCGGTTTTTCGAGTCGAGTCTTTAAAAGTTGAATCAATAAACTCGGTTTTTCGAGCCGAGTTTTACTCACCCTTAACTGAGCATGCAGACAGCAAGTTCTTGAAGTAAGATTGCTTGAGTTGACTTACTTTATCATTACTCAAATAGTTTCATACCTAAACATCTCTTTCTTGGTTCTTTATTATAAGGTTAACTTTTTTCCCGAAAAAATTAACGATTTTTTTTGCACCCAATTAAATCTTAAACTGATACTTAAAACATTACTTTCTGTTACTAATCCTTGTTTTCGCTCTGGCCTTCCTGTTCCCATCCGGTCATCTTCACAAGTACGATTTTTTAGAGTGATCCTTTTCATTCAAGCTGTTGTGTGTTAGCTAGGGTCTCATGTTTTGGATCATGGTTATGAATTTGTTCATTTATTTGTTTGTGTCACCATATTGTAACTCGCTTATTTGTACATGGGAACATAAGATGATTTGCTTTGTTGTGGTGAAACAGGACCAGGAAAAATTACTTATCATGGACCATTCGTAGATCGAGCGATAAAGAATTCAATACTTTTGAAGTAAGTTTTCGAGTTTAAATCTTATAAATAAAGCAAAGTTGGGTGCAAAGTTTTCCTTTTTACATCAGGTAAAGAAAACCACAACATTGACAAAAGCTCGGGGCGACATTTTCCTTTAGACAATAACAACAAAGGAAGACATAAAACATGCCCCCAAATCCCCCTTTGAGCATACATCAAACTACGTGTAAACTTAATGAACAAATTATTGTCAAGTCTTTCTTTCTCAAGAGTTAGTTTTCTATAACAGTATTATATTCCCTTACATCAGCCAGCGAGAAGGACCGCCAGTTAGAGAGATTCCGGCCACTCGAAGGCGACAACGACAGTGTATTATTATTAATAAAAGATGTCCGGGTTTGCGGGCGCAACGGAGGAAGCCGAGGGCTGGAAGTTGAAGTGGAGTCATCACTCGTGCTAGAGATGCTTTCGGAGCTACTCATGGCAACAGCTAGAGCCAATGTGCTTTTGCTTGAGCTGGTTGGTCTAATGGGTCTTTTACTGTTCCTGTTTTTGTCCCACATGTGGTTGATTGCCAATAGATTTCTCCTCCTCCTGGTGTAAGCGTTCCCAGGCTTTGCTATTTCTTTGATCGATGGAGCTGAGGAAGCATCGGCTAGACTTGTGAATGACTTCGATTTGCCATTGTAGAAACTCGAGATGCCTCTCCTGTAATTCCCAACTCAAGAACAATTCTAGATGGGATTTGATCATGATAAAAATATACACAAAGTCCATGCATGATTTATATAGAATAAAATTCGAATCCAAATATTCAAAATCCTTAACATAGTATTAAATTATGGTCGAACGTAACAGCTAACGGTATTGATCGAAACAGTTTTGAATGTCACCACAACACCACAAACAGTAACTGTATTTAAAATCATAATTCCAAGGCTCTGCAACCGCGACCATATACGCCATCGGCAATCACAATTTAATGCTATAATCCTTATATCTCAGCCTTTACCCTTTTTTGTAAATTAAAATGTTATTGTTTATGGAAGTTAAAATGCAATTATACCACTAAAAGATAAATTTTTAAAGGAATTAATGAAGAGTTTAGGAGGCCAACTCAGCTTCACCCTCAAGTTCAACAACTGGATTATCTTAGTTTTTAAAATATGAGATTAAAATCTAACAAATTAAAATAAGTGAATTCTCAATTTTTCGTAAAATTTACAATTCTAAAACAAAGAAGAGATGCGATTACGAACGAGCCTCATAGGCAAAACCTGTTGGAGCGGATCCATCGTGTTTAAGCCACCTCTATAAGGGCTTTGAACCTCGTTTTCGTCACAACCTCCACCGTCCGATGATCTTCCCGACACGTCATCACTGTTCCTCCCGATCGAAGACGATATCGTGGTAGACGCCGAACTCCTCCAATCGTCTTCCTCCTCCTCCTCCGTCGTCGCTTTCCTTTCTTTCAGCGGCGTGGATTCAAATCTAAAAGTATCACTGGCGCACTCCATCGAAGTTACCAAATGCCAATAGACGGAAACATTCCTTCTTGTGCAGTGTGCCTTTTGTTACTCAAGAAACAGTGAAAACAAAGGGCGAGATTGATTCCAGAAATCTTTCTTCCTTCAAACACAAACAAAACAACCGAAGCCACCGAAAAAGAAGAAAATAATAAAAAGGAAAAATGGAAGATAGAATGGAAACAAGAGTCGATATGAAGGTTTTATATGCCATTTTTTTATATTTTTGTTTATTTATTTATTATCATTATTTAAATATAAATAAAAATATCATTGATTATTGAACTGTATTGACAAATTGGATAAAGCAACTTTTAATTTTTGTTTTTTTAAAGTTATTTTTACATTAATCATTTAATTTGATGAGTTTTTGTTTTTAGTATTTATGATGGTGTGATACACTTAAATTAATCACATGCCATAATATTAAAGTAACATGTTATTTTTCATCAAGTAAATAGATATTTATTTTTTAAAAATAAATATTAAAAAAATATAAGTTTAAAACATTATCAGGTTTTTGAATTAAAATTTATTTTATCAAAATTATAATTAACTATAAAAAAATTAGTAATATTTCTCTCTCTTTTTTGCTCGTTCTTTCTTTTTTTACTTTTATTATATTTTTATTGTCGACGGTAGCAATATTTTCATATTAGTTAGAATATAAATTTTTTTGACCTTTTTTAATGTTTTTATTTATGTTTGAAATTAAAAATTTAAATTTATATTTTAGTGTTAAAGTTTAATGTTAAGGTCTATGGTTAGACTTTAGGGGTTTTAGGGTAAGGTGTATTTTTAAGGTTTAAGGTTTAATGTGTAAGATTGAGAATTTAGGGATTATATCTTAGATTTCCGTTAATTTTTACTGTTAACTTTCGTTATCTGACACGTGTTCTTAAAATTTTGAAATTATATTTTAAAATAAAAAATTAATAAAACAAAATAAAATTAATTAACCTCCTTCTTCTTCAACCATCCCAACCGTAAACCCTAACTATCCTCTTTTTTTTTTTCAAAAGCTTTGGCCATTGCTTCCCAAATTTTTTTATTTTTTACCCGACGACTTGAGATTAAATCAAATGAACTGATTGGAATTCAAACCCACAACACCTTATTTTTCATTTTTTTCTGAGAAACAACATAAAAAAGTGGAGGAAAAAATGATATCAAAGTTTTTTCAATATTTTCAATTAATAATCTACGAGAATTCTTCAAGATGATAATTAGTTTATGATTAGAATTGAATTTGGCTTTTTGGAAGAGCTAAGCTCCTTTTATTGCAAACATGTCTACAAAATCTTAAAATTATTACCCATAATAAATCTGTTAATGGTAAAAGGGATTTTTCTGGGAGAATCTTTAATTTTTGTGTGGGAATTTTGGGTGAGAAAATTTAGTATTTGGTGGGAGAAAATTCTTGTTTGGTTGCTGAGAAAACTCAATTTTAATGTTATGTATTTTAAATAATAAATATTAATTTTTATAATTAAAATATTACGTCAAGCTTCAAATATAAAAATTCACTTTGAATATAATCAAATATATTTTTCTTGCTAAAAAAATTACTAACCAAACTTATTTATTTTCAAGAGGAGAAAAAATAGAATTGGAAAAGGTGTTAAAGCTTCAAATAGAGAGATGAAGGGTAATTAATTAGTAGAAGAAACCCCGTCCCCACCCAAATAATTATAATAAATGGGAAGGATTATTGATGAAGTGAAAGGCCACGTATGAAAGAGGCATCCCCTATTAGAGAAATTATATCATAGACGTCACGTATCAGAGAAATAATAATAATTTAGTCAAAAATGACTAGGAAAAAATATTAATATCGAATAAAATTATTAAATAAAACTATTATTTAGGTGATGAGAAAGACGTATAATATAATTTCTTTTGGTATTATGGTCGAAGAAAGATGTCCATCAAATACCTGCTGCGTCCCACATGTACCATACTCCCTCCTTACTCTTTATCCACAATGTCTGAGTGAGACCCCCATTTCTCATTTCTATCCCTCTCTTTCTTCTTTAATTTTTGGGACACCATGATAGATTCGGATCCAATGTTGAATCGGTTCATAATTTGTGAAATCAAACCATTTAATTTAAAATATATATAAAACTATGGATTATCATTATCCCATACATAGGTATAGGAATTTTGTTTCCACAAGCGTCTCAATTTTAGTATTTTGGGTTTCAGATTATGTTTAGAGTTTTTGAGTTTTAGTTTTGGGTTAGAATTTAGGGGTTAGGTTTTAAGATAATATGATCAGGGATTTAAGTTTTGACCTATAAACCTTAAAATTTAACCCTAAACCTAAAATTCTATCAACTCTCCCTAAATTTAAAACTATTATACTTAAATCCCTAAACCCTAAAACTAAGGCGTTTGTGTAAATAGAGTTTCCACAATTGCTTGTGCATAAAATAATTACACTAAAATTAATAGCTTGATTTCGAATGTTGTTATATTTATCACGATCATCATCAATAGTCCTTTTGTGTCATGCAGCTCTGCTCAGCAAGGCATTCGAAGATGATTTTTTAAAACTATCTATCTGGTCATGACCAAAGAATATTCGTAGGGATTATTAATTGATTTTGACTTTTTGGAAGAGCTAAGCTCCTTTTATTGTAAATATGTTTACAAATTCTTAAAATTATTGCCCATAATAAATCTGTTAATGGTAAAGGGGATTTTTCTGGGAGAATCTTCGATTATTGTGCGGAGATTTTGGGTGAGAAAATTTCTTGTTTGGTTGCTGAGAAAAAAATTTGTACTATAAAAAATACAGGCGTTGAGGGAAATTTGATGGGACAATGAGGGTAAATGAGAAATTTCGATGCTTGAGATTATTTTATTAATTCTTTTTAGTTTTAAATATAATTTTAGACATTTAAGAAGATGACACGTGTCAAGTAACGGTGAAAATTAACGCCTGTCATGGTAAAATACTTATTTAGGTAACGGAAAAAAATGTTAAACACTTATTTAACCCAAAATATAGTTCGAGCACTTATCTAAAAAATGTATAATTTTAATACTTATTCGAGGGTTAAGGCTAATAATAATAATAACAAACAATATTGCAAGTGAAGGGTAATCTTATCCACAGTTGGAGCCAGATTTTGCTTTAAGGTAAGATTAGCTTTGTGATATATTTTCTTTAAAACAAAACTGTGATTCATGTCATCTAATCATTTCGTTAACAACTTAATAAATGTCCTTAAATTAACCCTTCAACTCACTTAAATTATTATTTATACTAATACTTTATAGTAAATATAGCAAATTGTACGACTTAAATCATAACACATTTTAAATAAAAAAATTATATATAATATTTACGTATAATAAGATTTAAAATTTCTTAAAATTTAAACCTTTATCATTGAACAAAGTATTATTTAATTTTTGTGATTTAATTGAATCAAAGCAAATATTTTGAACTGCTTTTGGTAAATAATTAATTCGTTAGATAATTAAAAAAAAAAAGGAAATGTGAAAAATGTAGTCAGTTGTTGATAAATACATTGTTGGTACCTTGTGTAGCTAAGCTTTTGTACCTTTAATACAAGTAAATTTAACTAGTACCTAAATGAATTTAAATAAAATTTTTTAACGTTAATTAATATTTTTTTAAAATAAGTAATTGAAATTTACACACAAAATAAGTATTTAAAGTAATAAAATTTATAAACTCAGTTTTATCTTTTAAATCCATATAATTTTCTATTTAATTTTTAGTCATTTTATGATGTTACATCGAAATACCTTGTAATATAATCTTAGAGTGTCACATTATCAAAATGACTAAAAATGAGAATGATTGTCGAGTTTAGGGACCAATGTGAATAAAAGCAAAATATAAATGAGTGTCTCACGCGTGCGCGCGTGTATATATATTTGTTTAAACAATAATAAACTACAATTAAACTAGCAATGTGATTACCTTAGTGTAATAAAAAAAATGAAAATGACAGTATATAGTGTAAGGGGGAATTTATTTTAACTGATGATTATGCCAAATCTACAAAGAATGTGGGTTTAAAATTAAGAAAAAACTTTGATACACATGCAGTATAAAATTTAGTTTACACGTGCCTTTTAGTTTTAGGAGTTAGAGTTTTAGTTTAGAATTTAAGGTTTAGGTTGTGGGGTTTAAAATTTAATGTTAGTGTTTAGAATTTAGCGTAAATAAGCATGCCAGACTGTATCAAAGTTTTACCCTTAAAACTATCGTAACAAAAACCATTGCAATGTTTTGCATTGACTTCTCCAGATTGCTCCATTGTTTTGTTCATCAGCCAATCCCCTCTAAAGTACAGTATAACTATAAACATCCACGAAATACACGAGTTCCTCCGGCCGGTAGCCATTTTTGATCATTTAAAAACTGAAAAAAAATGGTGATGGAAAACATGCCATTTCAGCATCTCCTTATGATGCTCGCGACGTTTCGGCCAATGTCTTCTTTTGCTTGCTCGGACACCGGGAAATCTCCGATGTACATGTCAAAGAACGCTCCTGGTATACAGCCAATATTAGAATCCATACCCTTTAAAGTGTTGAGGAATGTCGGGACAAAGGGATTTTACTTACTGCATAAATCCTTGCTATGGACAGCTCCAATCTGGTTACCTCCGACTGCAAAAACAATTCTCTCACTATAAGACGGAGGTATACTTGGTACAATATTTTTCGAAAACAAAATACTGATCGGATCATTTTGTCTCGCTAAAGTCGTTGTTATTGTTAAAGGGGTAAACAAAACAAGAAAGAAACTTACTTTTGGTGATTAGTTGTCCATCAGCTGTCCTTTGGAAGTCAATAATTGTTCCCTGCAATATCCGACAGAGTTAATTTGACTTGCTGCTACATTAGATCGAATAGAAATGAAAGATGAAGGGGATTTACCGCAGGCAATGAAATATCTCGAGTGAAGTAAGAACCAAATGTACTGAGGCAACGATAATCCGTGTTGGGATTTGTCTGGTAGAAGTCGAGAAATTTGTTAGAACTAGAAGTCCAGCAAAGCAAATAAAAGGAGGAAGACGGGAGAAGGGAAAAAAATCTACGGATTTAAATTGCTTACCTTTACTAAACGTGCACGAAGAGATTTTTCAAATGCACTGCAATATACACAATTAGAGTCATATAAAGGAAGGGCATGCAATTAGACTATCAAGTTCACAAAATTTTAAAGGGTGCAAGAAATGGGGAAGAAGAACTTACTCTCTAACTGTATTGACTTTCATTCCATTGCAGTGTACCACTAGCCTAACAGTCATACCAATATCCTGGCTGAACACTCGAATACAAAAAGATTCGTAAGAAAATAGACAAAGAAAAGGCATTAGTCTGCAAAGACAGAACGGGGACAAGAATGCAGACTGCGCCTACAATCAGTCCCAACTCCCATGTCATGACTTTTAAGTTGAACACACAGCCTATGAATGTTCCAAGTCCTTAAAAAAGCCTTGATCGGTATTTTGTAATAAGTAAAATTTATAATTTACCGTCCCTTCAGAATGAAAATTCATAAATACCTAAGAAGATCCTGATAAAAATCATTGTCTTTGTTCAGTTCACCCACTGGAATTGAAGCATACTTTGCACCCAATTTCTGGCAAACAGAATACGGATGAATATCTACAAGGGGAAACGAAAAATCAAGCATGAGTTGTTGAAGCAGATGGAGAAACACATCATTAATAACACAAGTTAGGAGGAATGAAGCAAAATCCACAAGTACTTACAAAAACCAAAAGCATACACCTTCAGGGACTTGATTTTGATTATCTTCATGGTTCTTGATCCAGTACCAACAAGCACCTATAAGCATAGAGACATTGCTCAAGTTATTGCATAAAGAACCCAGAACTGCCAACATGTAAAAAAAATTACCAGATCATGTAAAACGACAATGTATGTTTGCATTGTGACATTCAAGTTTGACCGAATAATGTTTTGCAATACAAATCTGATGGCTAACTATGAAAAGCTTTAAAATCAATTAGTTTAAATTTCCAATAAAGGCACCTATAAGGTGTCTATGCAAATGCGGGAAGTAAATGGCTAAAAGTGTTCAAAAAAGACACCAATTTCCAGAGAGCCTCTAAAACTACATTCCCAATATACTGAAATATAAATAGGTGGCTGAACTGATGCAAGAGAACAGATAAAAAGCATATTGCAGATGATTGAGACAGAAATGTCCCCATTGTTTTACCTCAGAAGCTAAACTGGAATTATTGTGTGTGTCTAATATGTTATCCAATATTGTTGGGAACTCAATGCCGGTTCTGGGTTCAACAGCTTGTCGTCTCCAGTTCAAATCTAGTAAAGATAAACTGCCACATCCTTGACCAACTTCACAAGGCCTTCGGTCTATATACTCTGGCATTTGAACTTCTGTGTTATCAAGAGGAACAGCTAGTACCTTCGAAGATCTGATCATATGAAATCAGATACGTTAATCAATGAGAAACCATGTAACTAGACAAACACAATGCAGAAAGGTAAAAGGACAATATAATTTGTGAGATAAAGAAACCTTACAAGTTATCTAAAGGTGGTATCATAGCAGCAGCTAATGACAGTAAAGGAATGTGTTGGAGCGCTTCTGCTTCTCCAAAGAAATTTCCCATCGCATAACTCGAAATTTTACCAATAACAAGCGGGGTGGCAGGTAGGCCTCTTGAATTGGAGGCGAAGCAAAATCCAGCAATATTATTCTTACAAGAAGCAATGTGCTTAACCAGAGCTGAAGACTCGCAACTACCAGATTCCAAACCACGTTGGTTACCGGATGATATGTCCCTACTCAACTTTGAAGTTGACATGCTAGAAAACCAAAACAGTACAGCCCCTGTAAACTTCGACATACAACTAAAAGCTTCACAAAATGCGAGACTACCAGGTACAGACAATTGTTTAGAATGGTATAGAGAGCCGTCAACAAACGAACTAAACTGCGAAAACAAATGAGCTCCGAAACCACTAGAAACAAAGGTCTCCATTGGAAAAATATAAGGAGACCCTCCATCTAGATCCATGAAAAACAACCAATTATTTGGCATACTTTGGACTTCAGCTAAATGCCCAGTTCAGAGACCTTCAACCTCTTTTTTTCTGAACTGAGCAAATTGGGTGGTCAAGGTTACCACCCAATTCAGAAAAATGCACCTGCAAAGAAAGAAAGAAAATGATGATCCGATTAGAATTCAACATGATCCATTTAAGAAAAACAAAGAAAATCACTTCATTTATCATTGAGTACAATGAAAGCTAATTTCTTTTTTCCTTTTTATAATTAATAGCAGAAGTAATATTTATTCCTAGGAAAACAAAGAAAATCACTTAATTTATCATTGAGTCCAATGAAAGCTAATTTCTTTTTTCCTTCTTATAATTAATAGCAGAAGTAATATTTATTCCTAGGAAAAATGTAGCCTTAAATCAACAGAAGCAATGCTAATTCTACATTCATCATATGCACACCAAAACAAGAACGGAAACAATTCAAAATAAATTCCTTACAACAAACCATCATTAAATTTATTGAGAGAAGAAAAGGGTTCAAAAGGGGCAAAATTTAACAAAAAAGTTCCAAAATGCAAAGAAAATGAAACGTTAAAAACGTACCTGAAATCACAAGAAAGAAACATGCTTGTAGAGATCAAGGCATTCAAATTACGGAGAAGGGAAAGTTAGGGTTCCTTTCAAATTTTCTCTTTTAATTATTTTTTCTTTTAAAATTCTTTTGGGTGTGAAAAAAAAATGAGATTTTTATTTGATCGGAGGGAGAAAGGAATATGCTTGCGGGGTCTGTGGAAAGCCAAAAGCGAGGAAGATCGCAGTGATTTAAAGCTGTCTGTATTTTTTGGAAGGGCAAAAGTGGAAAATCATATTTCTTTTTTTTTTTTTACTTTTCGGTGACGCTGACGGTTTCGGCCCCACTGAATCGTAACAACAAAAAAGCCCAATCTAATAATTAGCGACGGTTTCGTGTTTTGTCGTTAGTTGTTATTTTTCAATTAAAATCTCGTTTACTTAAAATATACTCATAATTATTAATATTTTTAATAAACGATATCAATAAATTCATTTAGGGTATCAAATATAAGGGTACATTTGGAAAGCTATAATTAAATTCGAGAGTAATTACGTGATGTGTTATGTTGGTTCTTGGTCGGTTATTATAATTTATAGGTTCTATTGAACCGACCGTAGTCAGAACACTATTTGATTTTTAGGGAGAAGGATGAGAATTCATGTATTTACACGTGTAATTACACCCTTCAGTTTTATAATTAGGATGTGTTTGGATAGTTGCTATAGTGGTTCACATCGTTGAAGGATGCCAAGGCCACTAAAGTTGAGATTTAACGTATTGAAGTGTATGGAGAGTCGCTTGAAGAAAAAACAAGCAAAATTTTAGAGTAAATAGATAGAGATTGACTCAATCTCGTAAAATTAAACATAAAAGAGTTGATAAATAGTGATTGACTCAATCTTGACTCTAATTCTTATTTAATTCCTTAATAATAGTTGTTAAGCGGTTTCAGTAGTAAAGGATGGTGTACTTTATTCAGGTGACCCGGGTTTGAGTACTATGTATGCACGGTGTGTGTGCTTCATTAAAAGGCTAAAAAAATTGAACAAATATTATCATGTAATCACACCAGTATATTAAAAAAATTACTTAACAATATGGTTAATTGATCAATTGCACGCAACATAAAGGGTTGCACCCATATTTTCAAATTTCTAGAATTCGATCGAACGTTTTTTTTGTTGGTTTCTATATTTTAGAAGTTAAAGCAATTTATTATTTTCCAATAATATTTTGGGTGACATACAAGTTTCAGATGGCATGGGTTTTACAGGGATGCAAGTTTAGACTTGAAATCTTGTAATTTTTATGGACATATATAGTTTACAAGTTCAAAATTATAATTATTAAATTGAACCAAATTTATTTTTAGGGTTTAGTAGTTTAAGTGTAAAAGTTTAAAATTTAAGATTTATAGGGTTCGTATATTATGATTTAGGTTTTAGGATATCATGGTTAGAAATTTAGGGTTTAACCCATAAACCCTAAATTCAAAATTCTTATACTTAAACCCCTAAACATTAAAGCTTAAACAAAATCTTTAAAACTGAGACACTTGTGAAGTTTTTTGTTTTCGCCGCTAGTACATTAAATAATTACCTAACCATAGTTGTTTGAATACAATATTTTTGTTCGATTTTTTTACTTGGTCCTAAATGTGAATGGGTCCTTCACCAGAAAAAATGGCAATTTTGGTTGAGGCGGGTGGTGGGGTGGTGGTCGGAAAGGCCATTGATCAGTGGCGAAACTTAAAGTAAAAGTTTGAGAAAGTCAAAATAAATTTTTTTAAATTTGGAGGTTTAAAAAATAATTTTCTTTTTTGAAAGTTTAACTAAATTTTTTAATAATTTTGAGAGCTTTAATCAAATTTTTTAAAATTTTTAAGAGAAAATTTAATTAAAAATATATTTTTTAAAAAATTTAATATAAATCTTTAAAAATCTTAAAAGAAATTTAAATTTCTTAAAATTTTAGAGCGTCATAGCCCCTTCCGCCCCTGCCGTTTATAGTTGATTACTTCAAACCCACGAAACTCCATGTGAGGATTCCACAAAAAATGGACGACAGACAGGACAACAACTGCGTAAATTTGCTCAACTACATATTTCAAAGGTTGTCTCTTAAAGGAATAAATGAATGTTTCAGGTGACAACCACTAAAAATTTAAAATTGTACACGTTTTTAGATTAAATATAAAAATAAGAATGATAATATTTTTATTAAAAATAAATATATTATTTTCAGTTTAAAATTATACTACATGATCTAAGATCGTGTAAATTTTGGTGTATCTTTACATCATGTCAATAGATTTTACCCCTCTCTATATAACGATTCGAATACATAGAAATGTAAACTTCAAATAAACAAAGAAACCGGTATAATCACCTTAATAGAGATCTGACCATAATATCTAGCCCTAAAAACAATGGTACGAAGAAAAACATCGATTAAGGACTCGTTCAGCACGGATTTTTGAATTCTTGTTGCCTGTTTTTAGAGAGGTTGAAATTTTCAGTTATGGCGGAACTTCTGTTTGGGTGCTAAATCATACAAGAAAACGCTCGTTCAACGCGTACGAAATGCCTGTTCGGCATTACTTCTCTATTTGACACTCCAACACTCGTCAAAGAAGTATTGATGAACGTAGTCTAAATCATAAACAACGAATATATAATATTAAAATTTTCAATTTCTTAATGATTAAGTATTATTTACCTTTTATTATTTGGGTTTTGAATTTTGTCTACCCTTCTAATTATAAAAATTATATATAATATTATGTAACGAAATTTATGGACAATTGTGGTGAAGTTTAAAAGGTTGGGTTTTTGGTTTGGTCGAATGTGGCTGGGCTTTGCAAACATAAGAAAAGGGATACTTGAAAATAATGGCTTTTGTATTTTTCTTTTTTGGGCTAAGCATGGATAGTTGAAAGAGAGAAATGTAGTAATATTTTAAATTTAAGGGTCTAATTAAAAATATTTTAGACTTTTAAAATTAACAATTAAAAAAAAAAAGTAAATAAAATTTGGAATTTTAATGACAATTGATCAACAAAAAAAATAGGGCTAAGGATGTGAATGACCCAGATAACAGTCAACATCTAAATATAAGACTTGTATGTATGTAGGTTAATAACATCAAATTGAGAAAAATCAGCCTAATCAATCATAACTAGGGATGATCGTGGATCATGTTGGGTTGGGTTTTGCCTGACCCGAAAAATTCAACACATACACTCAAAACTTTAATCCGACCTATTCGATGAAATAGGGAGTTAATTGAAAAAATACAAACAAAGAGGGAGATTTATAATAATTATTCCATTTTTATTAGACAAACTAGGGAGATAATTAAAAAATATATAAAAAAAGGCATTATAGTAATTATACCTAAATATTTAGTAAAAATTAAACTATTATTTCGGGTCGGTTTACTTTTCACCTCAAACCCGAACTCATCTTAAAAAAACGACCTAAACCCGAATTTTTTTTAAAAAAAAACTAACGTACCAATCCAATAAAGTCGGGTTGGAACCCATCAATCTATGTCAAATAATCATCTCTAATCATAACGCTAAATTCTAAAACCTATTAAATAAATTGAATATTAATTTAAATGACATGTCAAACTTAAAATCCCGATGTAAAAAGTTTTCTTAAACTATAATGTTAGAACATTATATAGAAATTTACAATATTATAGGGAGTCGATGATCACCCACAAATGAAGTTCTTGACAATCCTGTTGAACTGTGCTGAGTCCTCAATCTGGGGCACGTGAGATGTCTTTTCTATTATTTCCAGCTTTGTCTTCTTCCCTAGAAGCCTGAAATTTCTCAGTTAAACAAAACAAATCATCATTGTTTAAGTAAATTAGCCCCTGTATGTGTGTAAAGGCTTTTTAAAAATTTTATGAGTGAGACCAAGAAAAAGGCGGACTGAGCTTACTCTTTGAGTTCATGAGCCATCCTCAATGGGAAAATCTGGTCTCCATCTCCCCAAACTATCAGCACATCCTAATTGACAGCCAAAGAGGAGAATATTCAACTCTTGATATTATTGTTCAGATTTGGATGCGAGTATCGAATATGAGTATGCATCTAATATGTGTATAATTAGATTTTTTAAAATTTTAATGTATTTCAAAGATTCTTAAAGGTCATATCTCTGTATCCACGTATAAAACATAAATACTTCAAGTAAAATAAAAAGTCCGAGCAACATCGAGTATCTATACCTGTTGAAGCGGAGTTAGCTTGAATAACTCATCAGCGACCGCAAGGGTAATTCCCTTTAAAAGTTCCATCTTCTCTGGTCTGTTCTCTGAGTATAATTGCTGCATTGTGCATGAAATTAATTATATTTTTCACATGTTTAACTTCAATTTTCTTAATTTTTATAAATTAATTCTTCAATTTTTTAATTTTTATGAATTGTGCTTACCCAAAGATTATGCTTCTTGAGAGACCGAGAATGTGATTATACCACTTAATCGAAGGGATCAAGACCCACATATGTCTTTAGCTATATTATTTTTCGAGATCTCGTCTAAAAGATATCGAACTTCTTATCATTTTACTCATCAAAATTGCATATTTGAGTAGACTTGGAATATACTTACGTTGACGATGTCGTTCCAGAAAAAATCAGGAACCATGTTGAACCGCCATGAAACAGCCAGACGGCTTAAAGTCCTTATCTGAGTAGCCGTCTCCGGCAGCATGATCTCTTCGATATTCTCCACGTTGGCTCTCTCAAGCAACGCAGTGTTATCCGCCTTCCGCATGTTGATACCGGAGCTCGCGATCACCACTTTCTCCACCGTGTCCGGCCACAGTTTCGCCATATGGTACGCCACGAACCCACCGTAGCTCGTCCCCATAACGTGATACTTCTTCACCAGAAGTTTCTCCATCAACTTAGCCATCGAAACGGCTTGGAAAACCTCGGACCTTTCCTTGGACTTGGTCGTGGAACCGCCGAAGAAGACCAAGTCGGGGACGTAGACGTCGAAGTAGGAAGTGAAGAACTGGACCTGTCGACGCCATTGCCAGATAGCGCTTGGACCGAACCCGTGGAGCAAAAGCAAGGCGGGTTTTTGTTGGTGGTGGGGTTTTTGGTCCGGGTTTGGCGACCATAAGTGGATGGTGGTGTCGTTGTCGATATCGATGGATTTTGAAGTGAGGCCGGAGGTGGTGAGGCAACGGCGGAGATAGATTCCGTATAAGGAAACGAAGCTGAGAAAAGAGGGTGCCATGGCGGTTGACTGGCGGAGAAAATGAGGGGTTTAGGCTTTCGATTTTCAAAGCTGGGACATGAAAAAGGGTAAAGGAAGCAGGGAGGTGAGTTGGCTTTGACTCGTTTAACGCTCTATTACATGGAAGTTCAACCTATAGCATGACACTGAGTCATACGAAAACTCGACATTCTTTGGAATAAAACTCCCACAAATTATGAATATAAACTAGTATAAAATAGAATATTAGAAGCAATTAGAGAATCAAATATGGAGTAGATTATTTTGGTGAAATTCTTTTAATATTTTTTTTATTATGGGCAATTTTTATATTTATTTTTTTATATTATAATGTATTTTTTTTAAATAATATGTCGACTGAATTTATTAAAAAATAATTTAGAGAAACATTCTAAACAAAATAAAAATGTAATCAAAATGATAGAATAAAGAGAAATTAAATTAAAAATAACTAAGATACAAAACATCATACCAGAAAAAACACATGTTCATCAAGATGTAACGACACAGATGAGATAAAACAATGGAGAAAAGAAACATAAAACAAAATTTATTGTCTTTATCCATTTATGCGCTTAAGGATTTGAGTATGAATGCTGAATGAAACCAATAAATTTGCAGGTTGTATTGCAAAATAAATTTGACTGTATTGGTATACGAACCATAAAAGAGGATCAAGCTACTAAAAGGCCACTGACAACCACAATCGGAGCTGAATGTCAGAAAACTATTAACGAACACATAAAGGTAGACACAAATATGCCGCAAGGCATAAGTGTATCACAAGATAATAGAAAAGCGTTTTCACAAAAATGGATAAAAGTTAGAAGAAAAAAACATAAGAAAAAACAATAACTAAAATTATAAAAAACAAGGGGATTAAACAATGACGGTCGGCGATTAACTCTAAAATAAACATCACCGCCGACCAACACTGAAATTATATTTTAGTTATTTTAATTTATTTATTTTTTTTTAATTTATAGTTTTTGTATTGATCTAACAATGACAGAGAAATCTATTAAGTTAAAATTTATTATTAATCCAAATATTGCACGTAACTCGTAGATTTAATACATGTGTTCCAATTTGAAAGGTCTGATAATTCAGTCATATTGTTAATTAAAATCATAGCATAATTTTATAATTTTATATAATTTATAAAACCAATAATTTTATAAAATACTTAAAATTATTAATGATCTTCTATACATCTAAATTATAAACAATTACATTTAAACCTATTTAAATCTCTAATGTTAAAAACTATTAACCGAAAAAAAAAGATACTAACAAGTGTTGAATGTATTGATAAGACATATTACACTTAAGAAGAGAATACAAGTTCAAACTTTAAAAATAATATTATTAAGAGGGGTTATCTCGAACTTTGAAGACTCAAACATAAACAGTAAGACGACGTTTATATTACCAAAAATACATATAATTTCCATAAATCAATATTTAGATTAGATGTTTCGAGAAATATGGAGAAGACACGTGGAGGTGGGTTTGTAAATATAGTGCAGGAGAAAATAAAGGGCAGATGGGTGGGTTTGGTTTGTTTGTACTTTATAGGGGCACGATAATGACTGGTTCACCAAACTCTCTTGTCGCCACTGAATTCAATTATTGTATTTAGGACGAAGTCAATATTAAATTATAAGAGAAATAAATAAATAAATTTTAAAAAATAAAGTTTTAAAAAATAATTAATTTATAAAAATTTTAAAAAATTAAGGTTTGATTTCAAAAAATTTAAAATTGAATGATCTTAAAAAATGATTAAAGTAAAGAAAATAAGGGTCAAGACTTAATTTCATTGATTTTAACTAAAAAGAGTTTTAAAAATAATAAATCAAAAAAATTTGAGAGGAGCAAAGAATTAGTTATAAAAATTTTAAAATTATTAATAACCTAAACATAATTAAATCATTCAAAGTTGGTGGCAATTGCACCTCCGACCCTCCATTTGATTCCTTCTGTGATTGTATTATTTACAACATAATTCAGAAAATGAGCCATACTCATGGAGATGTCCATTACCGTTGCAAAAGCTTTCACTCTTTGTCGATAGCCAGGGTAGTTTGAGAAAGAGGCGATGGGTCTATATTGAGAGAAAAAGTAGGGTTTTTTTTTAACTTCGATGGGTGTTCGATAAGATTGTGGTGGCGTTTTTATCGTTCGTAGATAAATCGTTGTAGAGTCTCACTCGTCAGCAGCATCCATGATGATTTGAGAAGAAGTATCGTCGACATTTATAAGGTCATGTCTTAATAACATTATAAATTTAACGTAGGAGTGAATAAAAATGTTCATTGTATAAAATTCAATTATTAAAACAACATTTTTAAAGTAAAATTACCAGAATAAGAATGAGAAGATAGTTCAATGATGATTTATATAATTTACCCATTATATATATATAGAGAAACATATTCATATGTTTTAACATTATTTGTATAGTTTAATAATTCATTCGACTAAACCAATTGATTTAATTAAATGAGGCCACTAATTTACTCATCGTCCATAGTAAAACAAACCGTGATTATTGTTTATTGACTAGCTTAGCTACATAGGATTTAGGACCACAATTCACAACTGTTTGCTTCATCCACCAATATATTGTGTTATAATTTTGGTAGCTTTTCCCATAACTAAACTAGCAGGGCAGGGCAGGGCAGGGCAGGGCCAAATGGTTTTCAAAACGACATTTCGTGGTCGTTGGATTCTTCTCACTTGTCAGAATAATAAACACCGCCATTCATGTAATCTGCAGGACTTGTCCCCTTCCAAAGTTATGGCCAACCACCATCAACTGCCGTACAAGACGGGGACAAAAGGTTGAAAAAACTCTTTCACACAAACAAGAAGAACCGAGAGTGATCGTCTTTGAATCAGGTCTACAGTTTCTACCGTTTGATTACACGAAAGCAAGGCAAGATTCGTGTCCATAACGTTGGCGTTCGGACTATCAGATCCGTTTATCGAAATTTTGGATATATTTTTTCGGGATAATTCAGTTCGAATATCTGAAAATTTTAGATAAAATACAGATAATTATTTTACATTCAGATCAGATATTCGATTATTCGAAATTCGAAAATTCAATTTTTTATAGATATTAATCTTATTATATTTGATATTTTTACTTGTTATATATGAAAAATTAAAATTTTCATGGATATAAATCTTAATATTTAATAATTTGTTGATTGTTATATTCGAAAGCCCAAAATTTTCATGATTGGAAGCCATTTTTTAAAAAAAATACTTAAATCAAGTCATAAATTCGTATGTTCGAATATCTGAAAATCCGATATTCGAAAATTCGGATATCCAATTTTTTTAGATCGGATACGAATAACTATATTACCAATATACAAATTTCGTATATATGAAAATTCGGGGTTAGATTGGATATCCGAAATGCACACCCCTACCATCAAGCAAGCAAAGTAATAATTCAACACGATAATTTTTTTCAAACCTTATCTCTCTTTAAAGATAGAGTCAGAATATCAACTCGAGAGGGCAAAATATAATTTTTATAAAAATATAGGAAACGATTTATTTTTTTAATGAGGTTCAAGGCCATGGTGCCTCCCACTTAAAAAATACAGAGTAATTATTTTATGCACAAGCGTTTGTGAAAATTATTTCCACAAGCATATTAGTTTTTAGATTTAGTGATTTCGCTTAGGGTCTAGTGTTTAGGGGTTTTAGTAGAGTTTTAAATTTATAGGGTGCGGTTAGAATTTAGAATTTATAGTTTATAGATTAAAACCTAATTCCCTAAACATATTACCCTAAAACTAAATCATAACCTCTAAACTCTAAATTTTAACCCTAAACCCTAAATTCTAACCATAAACTCTAAATTCTAAACTTATACACTTAAACCAGATCCCTAAATTATAAAATAATAATAATAATAATTTTTATTTTCACGTATGGGATATTTCCAAAAATGCATCTGTCTCTTTTTTTTCTTTTTGACAATGCCAATCTTTTACTGACCTTAAATAATAGTGAAGAAGCCCAGATGAAATCACAAATATAACCCGGAAAGAACCCCAAGGCCTAGCGGGAACCAAGCCTTCAGAAATGGCTACTCCAACAAGCATTTTATTTTTTGCCATAACAACAAGCACATTCACCATTACAACAACAATCAGAGGTGAAGTTATAAAAAAAATTCTGAGGAGTAAACTAACTTAAATTATAAATTTTATGGGATTAAGAATGTAACTTTATCATTGATATTGACTTATAACTCTATAAATTTTAAAAGGGTTAAACCATATAGTTAAAATACAATTTTCTATGTATTAACTTATAAATTGATAATTTTTAAAGGGATCTCTTCATAATTTTACCAATTTAGGGGAATGGCCCTCCACTCTTTGAGTCACCTTTGACCAACATCACATAGATTAGCCAAAATCCTCGACCATAGAAAGGGCGGATATTGACAATTCAGTTTGAGGGAGCCTATATAAAACTTTTAAAAATGTTAGAAGTTTAAATTAAAATTTTAAAATTTTTTGAAGGGTTTAATTTAAAATTTTCATAAAAATGTAAGGGTTTAACTAAAATTTTAAAAAAATAGATGTGTAATGTCGTCGTTTTTAAATTCTAAGACCTTCCCTTTTATGCAACTCTCTAAAGCTCATCTAAATGATGTACACAATATAAAGTTTTCGGTACAAAACCCTTGTATTTCATTCCATTGTATCGTCTCATCCGACATATAATAAAAAAGTTTTTTCAAAAATCGAGAATCTCATTTATGTATGGCCCAGGGTTCTAAATCGCGGACCGCTAACGCGATTGCGGCCGCGAAATTGCGGTCGCGCCGCCTTCCGAAACCTCATTTGGTGAAATTCGCGGTGGGCAACGGAATCACGACTGTTGTGGCCTGTCGCGGACGCAAAATAACGCGATTGCGGTTGTCGCGGCGATAACGGGACGCTATCCCCGTTATCAGAACAATCGCGGCACCACCTGGGGGCTGGAGATAAAAATGAAAATTAAAAAAAAGTTGCAAAGCTCGAGTGGGAGAGGAGAAAATGAAAAATAAAAAAGGGTAAACTGCGGGTGGAGGGTTCAAATATTAGTGATTTTTGGAGAGACTTAAAAGTTTTACTCCGCTTACAGTTTAGTCCTTTTAGATTTTTAGTTTAATTAGGATGTTTTGTTTTATTCCAATTAAGTCCTTAAATCCATAATGAAACTTCCAATTGAGCCACTAAGTCTTATTTTCTTTCAATTAAATCCTTTCATAAGTGTTGAAAAACCCTCTAAAAATCATAAAAAGTAACTTTTTATAATTATAATTGTTATTATTATGTTTTATAATAATTTGTGTGAATTTTACAAATAATAACAATGAAAACGAATAATTTGACCAGATATTTTTCAGGAAACATTGAAAACCCATCTCAAGTCTCATATATGATTTTTTAATTATTTTATTTATAAAATATTCAAACTTATTAAAGAAGTTGAATGTTTAATATTTCTTATTTTATTTTTGTTATAGTTAATACAATTTTTTTGAGAAATTTGTAAAGAAATATAATAATAATAATTAATGATTGTAAAAATTGTGTTCTCATACTAATAAAAGTTCATAAACATTACAAAACATTCTAAAAATCATCAAAAATGACTTTTTTATATTTACACTTACATTTATTATATTTTACAATAAGTTGTGTGAATTTAAAAAAAAAATTCACGACCGCGACATCCGCAATAACCACAAAGGCATTCGTTATGTCCGCAACCGCGATAAACGCGACGCGACTGAAAACGCGACCGCGAACGCTATTTAAATCCCTGGTATGGCCTTATTTTTTTTTCTTTGCATATCACTTGGAAATTATTGTTTAAAGAAAGGGAGAGTGTTTGTGTTTGATCTGCGGAAACAAGACAGTGAAGAAGGTTACATGGGAGTCACTCATGTTAAGCTGTTACAGGAGCCATGACATCTCCTCCTCTGATTCCGGTGAGAAAAATTCGAAACCGTGTCGGTTTACAAAGGTTTCATCGATGAAGCACAACCGGTTGCTGTCAAGGCACTTGACTTGGATGGCTTGCACGGTCACAGGGAGTGGCTGGTTAGTTTAACTCATCAACTTCAACTTACACACTCACACGTATACATGTAGCATAAGTGCTGATATGAATGTATGCAACATTTTTTGTTGCAGGCTGAAATAATATTTCTTGGTCAACTGAGGCATCCTCATCTGGTTAAGCTGATCGGAATCGGATATTGTTACGAAGAAGATAGCAGGCAGGCTGCTAGTGTATGAATGTTGCAGAAAGTGTGTGTGTGTGTATATATATATATTACATGGAAATGTGTGTGTTTTAAACCATTCAATCCCAAATATTACAGGGTATTCGGACCACGGTAACTCGGCTACGTTACCGTGGTCGACAAGGATGAAAATTGCATTAGGAGCAGCAAAGGGTCTGTCTTTCTCCTACATGAAGCAGATAAACCAGTGATAGTTAGGGACTTTTAAGTCTTCAAACGTCTTACTAGACTCTGTGAGTCCTTTTGCTTATCTATTTCTTTCAATAATTTCATGTAATCCACAAGTGTTTGATGAAATCCTGAGAGAAAAATAGTTCTCTAAAGGCTGACTGGTTATCTGTGGTTGTCCTGTCAGGATTTCAATAGTAAACTATCGGAATTTGGGTTAGCAAAGGACGGTCCGGAAGGCAGAGAGACACATGTAACGACCCGAGTAATGGGCACACAAGGATATGCAGCTCCAGAGCACATCATGACTGGTAAGATATGTGTGATTCACCCAGGAGTTTCATGGTCAAAAGCATGTGACTAACCTAACCTACCTAATTAATTTCAGGTCATTTGACAACGAGTGATTTGTACAGCTTCGGAGTGTTTCTCTTGGAGTTATTAACGGGAAACGATCGGTAGACAATTGCCGCCCCAGTCGGGAGTAAAGCCTCGTTGAATGGGCAAGGCCATTGTTAAGGGACCCTAAGAAGCTTGATCGGCTAATAGGATGCTAGACTTGAGGGACAACTTTCCAACAGAGGGGCTCAAAAGGTGGCTGCATTGGCTTACAAATGCTTGAGCCACCAGCCGAAGCCGAGGCCAAGCATGGGCGATGTGGTCAAGATCCTGGACTCTGTTCAGGGGTTTGAGGATGAATTTGTTGGGACATTTGTGTATGTATTGCCGAACGAAACCGATGGTAGCAACTAGCAAGGAGTTGTTTACGGGGAAGGATTGCAGCGGGGGAAAACACGATCTGCATGTCGTGGCTGGCGAAATCGGATCAAAATGCCTCGTTCTTTGGTAGCTGATGCAGAATCCCCATGTAGCATAAGCATGTGAGAGTTTTTAGATATATGCACGGTCGAATTTATATGGTTCAAGTTGTAAATATTGTGAAGGGCAGTTCAAGGAACAACTAAATGAAAAACACCCTTTGGGAGTGTATTTTTATAAGGTTCGGAGTCATGATTGAATTATGAGGGGTAAAATAATTAATTTTGAAACGAATGAGGTATTAAAAAGTAATTAAACCATAAAAATTGAGGAAGTTCAAGTTTAATGTCATTGATTTGAAAATCGAAAGATTTTAAAAAGTTACTAAACTAGAAAAATAAGTGTCCACGACTTAATTTTAACTGATAAAGTCCTAAGCTAAAAATAATAAATCAAATAATTTTGGAAGAAATAATAACTCAATTGCAATAGTTTCAAAAC